>WAAD01032167.1:31358-80038 GCA_013389945.1 Fregata magnificens | reverse complement strand
GGAGCCAGGCCGCCTCCACACGGGGAAGGACCCCGACAGAGTCGGGCAGGGCGGCGGTGACCGGGCAGGAGGGCCGGTCCGCAGGGGAGAGCGTGGGGCACGCCAGAGACACCCGCCTAGGGCTGTGCAGAATGAGATGCGTTGCCCGGAGAAGGGTCCCCCTCTCCTATGTCCTCCTCCTAAATGACAGCAGGGCTCTGCTGCCATCCCAGGCACTGAACAGCCAGACGTGCCCGTAGAGTGGTCAATGAGGGGATGGGCATCAGGATACTGTACTGCAGTAGAAGCTTTAATATAGAATCCCAGAATGGTTTGGGTTGGAAGGAACCTTAAAGATCGCCTAGTTCCACGCCCCCTGCCATGGGCAGGGACACCTTCCACTAGACCAGGTTGCTCAAAGCCCCATCCAACCTGGCCTTGAACACTTCCAGGGAGGGGGCATCCACAACTTCCCTGGGCAACCTGTTCCAGTGCCTCACCACCCTCACAGTGAGGAATTTCTTCCTTATATCCAATCTAAACCTACCACCTGCCAGTTTAAAACTGTTGCCCCTTGTCCTGTCACTACAGGCCCTGGGAAAAAGTCCCTCTCCAGCTTCCTTGTAGGCCCCCTTCACGTACTGGAAGGCAGCTATAAGGTCTCCCCACAGCCTTCTCTTCTCCAGGCTGAACAACCCCAACTCGCTCAGCCTTTCCTCGTAGGAGAGGTGTTCCAGCCCCCTGATCATTTTCATGGCCCTCCTCTGGACCTGCTCTGGCAGGTCCATGTCTTTCTCATGCCGGGCGGGGGGGGCCCCAGAGCTGAACACAGTACTCCTGGTGGGGTCTCATGAGAGCAGAGTAGAGGGGGAGAATCAGAATCACAGAATCAGAACGGTAGGGATTGGAAGGGACCTCTGGAGATCGTCTCGTCCAACCCCCCTTGGTGAGCAGGTTCACCTAGAGCAGGGTGCACAGGACAGCATCCAGGCAGGTTTTGAATATTTCCAGAGAAGGGGATTCCACAGCCTCTCTGAGCAGCCTGTTCCAGTGCTCTGTCACCCTCACAGTAAAGAAGTTTTTTCTCATGTTCAGCTGGAACTTCCTGTGTTCTAATTTGTGCCCATTGCCCCTTGTCTTGTCGTGGGGCACCACTGAAAAGAGTCTGGCCCCGTCCTCTTGACACCTACCCTTCAGATATTTGTAAGCAGTAACAAGGTCCCCCCTCAGTCTTCTCCAGGCTGAACAGACCCAAGTCTCTCAGCCTTTCCTCATAAGAGAGGTGCTCCAGTCCCCTAATCATCTTTGTGGCTCTCCGCTGGACTTGCTCCAGCAGTTCCCTGTCCTTCTGGAACTGGGGAGCCCAGAACTGGACACAGTACTCCAGATGTGGCCTCACCAGGGCGGAGTAGAGGGGGAGGATAATCTTCCTCGACCTGCTGGCCACGCTCCTTTTGATGTACCCCAGGACACCGTTGGCCTTCTTGTCCACAAGGGCACAGTGCTGGCTCATGATCAGCCTGCTGTCCACCAGCACTCCCAGGTCCTTCTCAGCAGAGCTACTTTCCAGCAGTATACTTTCCAACCTATACCGGTGCGACCTGCTGGCCATGCTTCTTTTGATGCAGCCCAGGATACAGTTGGCTTTGTGGGCTGTGAGTGTACATTGCTGGCTCATATCCAATTTTTCATCCACCGTAGATACTGTTTGTATGTAACAAAATCCCGACGAATTAGGTACATGCTCACATTGTATGTGTAAAGTAAGGCACAGCAGGAGGACAAAGAGGTAGAAAACCATCTTCTCAAAAGGTGAAACTGGAACACTGCCCACTTCGGGCACAGATCTCTATCGTCACTCAGTTCACGGTGGTGTAAATAATGTAATGATCCAGGACTTGATCTGACTTCTTTTCTCTCTGCTAGTGCAGACTCTTCTCCCTCAGCACTGAAAACCAAGCCTGCTACCCACAGCACTCCACACCCTTCCAGATGCCTCTGCTCCAGCTGTACAGTCCATAGCCCTGCGGTGAGAGCCACAGCACGGTGTGTCCCCATGGACCAGGTCTACCTTGAGGCACATGGCGTGCAATCTTTGTTATTATACTCCTAACACAGCGAGTGCTCCCAGGACTTATGTTTTCCAGGCAGAGTCCCAGTGTAATTGCATGGAGTATTCACACAGTTTAACCCACAATTACTCTTTGTTTTAAATAACACAACAAGTAGTGCAAGACAGCACAATAAAATATGCGTGCCTCATTCCTTACCACAATTTCCACATTGTTAAGATTTGTTTGTGGTTTGGCATCTAGGCACAGTGTCCTTCTGTTCTCTAAAATGGCTGAGAGATCCTCCTTTGACAACTTAGAGCAAGTGATGTCTCGGCCTTGCCACTGTTCCAGGTGCTTAATTAATGGCTTATATGGGAAGAAACATAGGCCACATCTAAACCCAGCAGGAGCTCTCTTTGAATGTAAGACTATCAAGTTTAATAAATGCCTGTGGTTATCTCCATATAAAGAAAAGTCCAGGAGAGCAGCTAGCTTTAGCATGGAACTTTAGTTTGATAAATACTGAGTTCATACATTTTGCCTGCAAATTATAAATCAAACTTAGACATTTTCTCCAAATTATAGCCCATTTTATCCTAAATTAGCTGTTCCTCCTCTCTAGGCATTCTGTAACTTTTGTGCTCTAGAGGATGCATTCATCTTTCCTCTTTGCTCATATTTTTCTATGGTTTACGTTGTCATGTGTGTGATATATCACAATCCTGCATGTCCTCGCAGGCTTCTCAGCAAACCATTGCTGAAAACAGCATCTTGTTTGCACAGGCAAATAGCAAATAATGAAAATTAAATTAACAAGAACTATAATTTAAACCCACTGATTAAAAGAATCATTAATGATATTAGAAACTCCATCATTTTCATGGTATTGTTAATAGTTAAAGCTATATAACTGCTAGTGTAGATGAACCAAACAGAATCTTTTTCCCAGTTCTGCTTCTCATTTGCAGAATTTCTGTCCTCCATTTCTTGGTCTTCCAGACTCAGAATGCTCTTGCAGAAAGAGCTCTGCTTGTAAGAAAGATAACCCTCATAACAGCTCTCATTTTTGAGGGATGTCACTCATTTTAATCCCAAAGCTGCTTGCAGTCCCCACAAACATAAGGTTTTAATTTTTATTGATGATAATTATTCAAATGAGAAGTAAATATTCATGAAAGACAGGTTATTAAAATAAAAGAAACTCTCAATGTTTCCAGCTCTTATGATTTTATCAAAAGTCTGATGAGAGCTGGTGTTTTTCAGAAAGACTGAGCTCTTGGATGAGAATAACCACTTTCTTTTGAAGTAAAAGAAAGATTCTAAGGAATAAATAGAAAATAAGTTGAAATGTGCCTTGAGTATGCTTGATAGGATCAGAAAGGAAATAAAAGAACCCAAATATGTATTTTTAAGTAATCACTTTTAGTGCCTGTTATCAAGCCTTTTGGCAGCTTCTTCAGCTTTCCTGATCCTCTCTGTCTTACTTACCAGTGGTTACTGTGACACTCCTATGTAACGGTCCCGGTTGGGACCAGGTTACTCTGCTCCTCTCTAGGCAGACATGTATTGAGATATGGCTCCTGCCTTAACTCAAACAAACAAGTCAAGAAGAAGATGATAGAAAAGAAGTGCTACCACCCCTAGTGTATAAATAGGAAGCTGAAGAGAGAAGTAATTGCCTTGCCCAAGAAAACCAAAGTTTCAAACATAACCAGGAAGCAAAATTGCAGGTTTCAAGAGTACCAATCTGCTGTTTTAACTGCAAAACTCACAAGGTGTCTTGATTCTTCTACCTGCTGCAGTAACTGCTCTTGCACTGTCACCTTGCCAACATCAGAAGAATACGATATCGTCATTGAACGTCTGAGAAAAAAAATCATCTCTCAACCTTCCTCTTCAGCTACCATCCCATTGTCTTTGTCTCTAGATCCATTATCTTCTTTGCTTTCTTCCTCTATACATTCACTAGATAGACTTATCTGCTTCTAGTGTTTCATCTCCCTTCTCTGCAATTCTGCTTTGTGATCAATCTTTCCCTCGGTATCTTGAGTTCATCTGTCTTTCCACCAGATTACCCTCCACTTCTCTAAGCATTTTCTACATTTCATTAAGAAGGCTCCAGACTTTCTAAAAAAAACCCTTTTTTGCTTGGACAAATTACACATTCAGAATCAGATCCGAGCTACTGGGAGTCTTTGATGCAACTACTCAGGTAAACATATGTAGGAGATTTAACCAACAGTTTTCACTTGTAGGAGATTTAATCAACAGTTCTAAACACAGCTTTCAGAAATCAGTGCCTTTGTCAGATATTAAGAAAGAAAACAACCCGGTTTTTTATCCATAGGTAAGCCAATGAATGGATCGCTTCAAATTTTGCTGCTTATTTTTGTCAACGTTTGTCTAGTGCACTAACATCATCATTACATCCATGTCCAACTCTGAAGAAATATATGATTAAAAAAACAATGTAAATCCTTAAGATCTGGACAGGCTACATAATTGAAATGTAATGAAAACATGTAGTGCTTGTCCCCTGAAAGATGATTCAATCTGACTCTCCACAGATGTTTCAGGGTTCCATTTAATCAGGGTTTAAATACCTCTGAATGCGGATATAACCTATCATAGATAAAACATCCACTTTAGTACTTTTAGTAATTTATATCAGCATTATTCTATTCCATGTTCTCACTAATCTGATGATAGATAAATACACACTCAAACCCTCATGCACACATTTTGAAGGAAGCATCCTATGTTTGTGGGGGGGTACTATTACTTTTAGCATTTATCTGTTCCCCTATTTGTTTCCTTCCCTCTGCTTTTGCCTTTCTTTTTTAGAGGCTCCTTTTTGTCCATTTATATTCCAGCTGCGCCTTCTCAATTTTCTCAGGTTCATTGCTAGTTTCACTATCCTGTATCAGCTCTTCTACTTCACATGCATGATCTGTCAGCAGGACAATATGATCTGCAGATCAGAAGCAGTTTAGCAGTTATTCATTTATGTTGAATCCTTTTGTGCCCAGTCAAGTCCGTGAAGGACACATCTTAGGCAAACAGCAAAGATCTTTAAAGTGATGGTGCTTCTTTTTTCCTCTTCAACAGTTTTGGACCTTCAATGTATTGTGTTCCTTTGTGTATTAGATGCTGCATGTAACATTAAAATTGGAGACAGTCTTTATTTTCTTTTTTTTTTTTTAAGCTATTGTATGACTGTTAGCTGGTGTGACTGGATACTGGAGTTCAGAGTAGAGTAGATCTCTCCTCTAGAGAGAGAGTGGAAAAAAGAGAATTTGGGGGAATAGACAGGAACAGACTGTGATTTGCACAAACCGGCTCTGGGAAGGAGCTAGGTGGTAAGGTCTGGCCAAAGGAGGGAAGGGAAAAATGATGCAAAGCAGCAGCCAAGAGGGAGGAGTGCAGGTAGTGGGTGGGATGCTCATAGAAAGAATTGAGGGGAAAGCTGTAAGGTGGTGGGGCAGAGGAGAGACTGCAAGTTTGAAAACAAATGAACACATATAAGCAAGAGAACTGTCCTAACTCTGAGGTTTTCTGAGTGATTGAAAATCCAAAGTCAAGAGTGTTCTGTTGTATAGATTTTCTAGGAGTAATATATCATGTATAACTTCATGTGCAAGTGCTTTGAACAGTTTTGTTTTAAAGGCTGGATTCTCCAAGGCCCTATGATGTTGCAGCATCTAACTCTTAGGCACATTTCTGTCTAGAGAAATCTTCAGCATCAGGCAATGCAGAAGCTTTCATTGGGAAACAGCTGGTTGGATCCTTCGTAGCTTGCTGTGGCTGAAATGCTCAAAAAATGGGCAGGATATGGGTGTTTGAGCAGGTCACCAGCCCTTAGGTATTGCTAGTAAACACCCATTATATAGAACCGTTCAGTTCAAACACTCTCTTGTGGACATACTTAGCCTGACACCAAGCATGGACTTCAGTGAAGTCCCCCAGGAACACCAGGCTGTGGACGAAGGTCTGGAAGATGCTGGGGGCAGTTCAAATCCAACTCGGACAAGAAGGCTCCAAGTTCTTTAAAAGCATCTGTAAAATTAATTGGTTTGATCTAGGCTGTGTTGGGAAAGTTTGGCACTGTTGTCTCTGCTAACGATAGTAGATAACTGTGTAGGGATTATGAATAAGTTATTTTATGTTCACCAGCAGAATTCATGGCTCTTCTTCCCCTCACCCTAAGAATAAGGACAACTCAGTAGGAACTAGAAGATAGCAGGAAAGAAAAAAAGTGCAAAATCTAAGAGCCTGTTTTAAGGCCTTGTCGTTACAATTGAATATAGAGTTAGTGTAAATGAATTCTGTTTTCCCAGAGGCATCAAACTCCTCCTGTCAAAACAGCCTCTCAAGAGAGACTGGAAAGTCTCTCACTGCCCTCCTTCTGCATTATTATTATTTCCCTTAAAATTTCTTGCTATTGATGTAACTAAAAATGCAATATAAGATCAGAGAAAATATTTTGTCAAGTGACTCAGACAGGCACAACTGATGGGTACTAAGGAAACGTGTACTGCATTTTATGGTCTTCTGAGTGTGCTAGAAAAATATAAGAAATAGTTCATTTTACTAAGAAATCCAGGTAGGGAATTCAGACTACTTTCTGCTACTATGAAATTGAAGACTGACCTAGTACTGTCATCAGATCTGACATGTGAGTGGCTTTTCAGACTTGTAAGTTCATTTTTCAGCTGGTAGGGTATATCAAATTCCTGAAAGCTGTCTGACCATTGTAGAGACATTTATTGCTGTGACCGCACCAGACTCTTTGGCAGGAAGACCATCACTTTACATATGTGGTCAATACTCGGCAGACTGTAAGCAGAGAACGAGGTGGGGAACATAAAGGACAACCAGCCTGATCCTGTGCTTTCTAGTCAATTTAGAGGGAATAAAGAAAGAAAGCCCACTGAAGAGCACAAAAATTAAATTGAAGCAGAACTTGTTGAGAATATCACAGCAAAATAATTTTCCATTGGAAAATGTCTGTCTGGAAAAAAAAAAAAAATCTTCTTTGGTGTGCAATTTTTCTGGGTTCATGAGAAAATTTCTCATCAAACCTCAACTGCATGCCTTAGAATGCGCAATGGCACCATACAGAGACACTGAGCTGAAGTTTGCCTGGTTTATGTTAAAATTATGCAGACTTTTGGGGCTTCAACCTCAGTCTTTTCTAAGTGAAGTTTGGTAAGCATTCTTTTATCTCCCTAGAAGCTTCTCCAGTTAGTAAAAGCAGTTGGATCAAGGAGCTGAAGCTTGGGTTTCTACCTCCCAGATAAGACCATAACTGTGGGGATATAACCTCCCTCTCTTCACATAAATACTTAGTTATATAAGTGCTACAGGTTTAACAGAAGAAATTAAGAGATCTGTTTCTATGCTCCAGGTTTGAATCAGATAGAAAGAAACCCTGTAATTATCACAGGAGCCACTGGAGTAGATGCTGTTCTAGAGTGGCCGTCTCTTTTCTTTGCCCCTGCCACTTTCTTGTATTGGTGACAACGCCTGCTTCGTTTTCCTGTGTGACTTCTAATTGCTCAATGTTATATAACTTGATCTTATAGCTAGTACTACCAGGGTGCTTAGGAGCTCTTTTGAAGTCTATGCTTCCCCTTAAACTACTCTGGACAAGATGTAGATATTATGTAAAAGAAGTTGTAAGGTTATTCTAGAATTTCACTTGGCTTATACATTCAACTGATGAGATTATGATCCTATTCATTTATTATTCCGGTGAAAGTAGATCTATACCTTTAATTTATTTATTGTTGCTTGTTTTACCTTTGAATTTAATATCTTTTTATTCTTGGTTCCTAACTGTTTATTTTTAAAATAAACTCTTTCCTTTCACCAAAAGGGTTTTTTTCTTCAGGCTTGTTGGTCACTGAATCAATTTGAAATATAATCTCCTGGTCCTAGTGAGAGGTCATATGTGGATGGTATGTTTATTTATTCACTCTGACAAATGGTGGAGGCACCAAACAGTCAGTACCAAGCAGAAGCCCATAAAACCAGGTAAGATAAGGGCTGAGGGCTCTGACTTGTATTCAGCAGTGGGCAGAAATCACAGCCTGAAGTGGGTACTCTCAATGGCCCTTGCCTTGTCCTCCTGAGGTGGCTCGTAGGGACAAATGAAAATTATGAAACAGCTTCTGAATCACAATTTTAAGCCAAGTGTACTGAAATGAATGAAAATGGATTTCAATTAATTTGTATATGCCATGCGTATCTATGGTACTTTCTTTAGCCATCTGTTTTACATCTGCCTTCTTTTGCAAGTGCGATTCCTGAAACCTGCCAACAGAGCACAAGGGGCAGTTTTGAGGGTATGTACTAGCAATTTATATTAATATTAATATTATAAATAAGGAACCAAAGACACTCAGACCTCAGCTGAATAGGTCAGACTCTATATGTTTTTTCCAGAAATATTTCCTCCATGAAGGGTTTTCTACATCATGGACTTAAAAGTTTTATATCAAGATTCTTGTTAAATAGAAGCGTCTTTGCTTTACAGAAATACATGCATTTAAAGGCTGGAATAAATAAAATTGACTGGTGCTTTCACCAGTGGTGAAGCACCAGTGGTAGTGGGGTCCAAGAGAATCACACTGTTAAGCAACTTCAGGGCTAGAAGATGTGGAGAGACCCATGGTGGAACTTTAAATGCTATGAGGAGCCTAATTCCCATCCAAACTTTAAGATGTCTGGCCTTTCTGCTTTAAAAGAAGCAATAACACTATCGTCTAACAGAGTGTACTGAGTAATGTGCCCCTTGTTTCCATGTTTGAATAGGATGGCAGCCAATCTGTGTACGCAAAGAATGAGACTTTGGTGGAACATTGCTAGTTTTTAGGACCCTCCTATGAGCTTGCTGTGCTCAGTCATAGTTGTGCTCAGTTCTAGACTGTTTCTCAGTCTATTCCTAAAATAAGGAGAAAAAATCCACACAGTAAGAACAAAGAAGTCAAAGCCTGGTTAAGGCACTTCCTTGGACACTTTACTGATGGAGAGTGCACTCGGTGCTCTCCAGCCCTCCAATTCTGCACTGTTCATGGGTTTCACTAACAGCACAATGTCATTTTTCTCAACTTCAGTGGTTGGGCAGATTCTGACACACCAGGAAAATGTATCTGTTTCAATTTGGGATTTAACAAGGTGCACAGATGGTGTTAAAAAGCAGGTAGAAGTGGTTAATCACCTGTGAATTTTAGGCATTTTTCTGCTGTCCGTAGAGGACTTGAGAAGTGCATTTACTGCATGGGTTTCTCCACAATGATTTGCATTTTCATGGTTGTTTTCAATCAATCACCCCAGAGAGTTTTGCAAATCTTTTCATTCCAAAGCGGTGAAGACCTGCCCATGTCCACATTCCTAGCGCAACAAATGATTTGGGACCTGAATCATGTGGTATTCAGTATTCGCGTTCAGGCATATCCGTACCTCATCGCACCCTGAATTGTTTCATTTTACTGACACCATCTGTTTCTTGTGCCTAAACCAATTTGTATTCCATTTCAAGAGTTGTCCCCTATGCTCAGCTTTCTGACCTTGTAAATCGATCTCCTGTACAGTCTGTAACAAATACTTTCCTGAAATCTGGATGAATTATGTCAACGATTTAATCTTTATCAATTCAGCAATGCATTGAAATGACCCTAATACATTTGTCATACATGATCTTGTTTTAACAGAACCATTCAGCTTTCCCTTTACTAAATCACATCTCTAACTGAATTGTAATCTTCTCCCTTATAAATGTTTCCATTATCTTGCTCGCTACTACAGTCAGTCTTACAAGTCTGTATTTTGTTGGGTCTTCCCAGTGTCTCTTTTTGACAGCTACTGAAGCCATTCAATGGTGAAGTGCATTTCAGGTAAATATCATTGATGTGCTCCTTAAAAAAAGAAGAAAAAAATTAAAACCTAGTCAAATATACTCCTGGTGTTCAATAGTAATTTTAGACATTCACTGAAATGAATGGAGAATAAAGGAGGATTTCTTTATTGCTGGCAGTTAGTGGCATTGATGGATCATGGCATAGCCATTCGCAATATGGCCAAACAATTTCATTGTATAGAATTTTATATAGCTACAGCTAAAATTCAATGAACTGATTCAGAAGGTTCAGGATAAACTATAACAATAAGTTAAGCCCTTAAATCGATTTGGTATTTTAAAAGGATAGGGAGTAGCAAGATGTCATCTTCCTTCACAGATGTAACTTTAACTGGAACTGTAAATCCAAAGCAGAGTATTGGGGGATAAGGGTATATAATGTGTGATTTAAGACCCGTCCTGGAAATCAGTGAGGATTTGAGTACACCAACTCTAAAACATAATCAGAGTGTTGTAAGAGTCCATCCAGAAAGTTAGGAGGATATTTTTTTAGAAGAATAAAGATAAATTTCATATCTTAAAGAGGCTATTTTTGAAGAGTGCCGGGCAAGATGAGAAAAGAAAACGACCGTGAAAGAAGAAGCAGAGCAGCAGAGGCATAGATAACCACTCATCCTACTGTCCTCTCAAGATACGAGCTGGGGATGATTTCTATCAACGACTTCCAAATATAACATTATTCAGCTTTCATTATGTTGTCAATCTCATTTGAATGTAAGTTATTCAGAGCACATGGCTGTTTTGCCTTTGTGTTTGCCTGTAAAGCACTGTGCACCCCAAGCTAGGAAAAAAGAGAGAATTCTTGGATTAGAGGAGATAACGTCCTCATTGAAAGTCCTGTGTGCAAATGCTTGTTTTCTAATCACCTTTGTGAAACCTGCCCCTGCTACACCACACAGAGCAATTCTTCTTCAAAGTAAGAAGAATTGCAGCTTATTTTATACTAACCCTGGGACAGCCTCTCCACTTATGAGGAATGGGAGAAACTCCTGCCAACTTACAGTAGCTTCTAGGGCAAAAACACCTGAACTCCCAAGATTTGGCTTTGGTGATGACCTGAAGTTCACAGAGCTCTCAGTATTGAACAAACTCCATGTTTGAGATGAAATCCTGAATTCATGCTGAAGTGAAATAGAGTTTTTTCATTGATGTTAGAAAGGCCAAGGTTTCAATCCTTCCTTTTGAGACAGGAGTTATAAAAGTTTTTGCATGCTGTGGCATGGTTACATCAGAATTGAGTGCTGTAGAGATAGCCCACAAGTAATACAGAAAATATTATCCCTAGGGCTGCAAGATCTAAGACAGTCACTGTGACCTAAAATAGTCGCTCGTTATGTGCTGACAAGTCCATCTTCCTTCTCTTAACTCTAAATAAAAGCATAAAAGTTTAAGAGAAGGGGCAATTAGAACCTGAGAATGTGGATCTACCTGCCCATTATTAGCCTACTAGCTTTTAGCTTCCCTTTCCCTTTTTCCCCCTCTTTACAATAAATCCACTCTAAATTTCCCTATTTTTGTTGCATTGGCTCTTTTTCCTCCTCTTTGTATTTTATTTTTGATCTCTTTCTGCCCTTTGGCTCTAGATGGGCCCTTTTTCTCTGTGACTTTATTTTGAGCAGCTTTCCATGTTCTCCACCCCAGGGCCTGACTGAAGGACTAGTTCACAATTACGAAAGTCCATATCAGAGAGGCTTTCCTCTCCTGAATCCCCAGATCTCTCACTGGCCCATCCATGGCTCCCATCTTGTTCTCAAACAAGGTCAGAGTGAGGACTGCTGTCTCTGCTGTAACTCTGGCAGTTACTTTTGGGCACGAGGTGCATTTGCAGTTTGATCAAAAGCCATCGCAGAGCGTCATGAAGGAAACACTTGTGAGGCACCACAGCACATCCTACCCGAGCCTCCAGTAACGTGATCCAAGGATAAAGTCAGTCCATGAGAGTAACTACCAGCAGCAGACTGAGCAGCACACTTGGACCAGGGTGTAAGCAGAGGCTGTGTGTGACAAACATGGGTCTGTCGGTGTGCTGTTGGACCATCGCCTTTCCCAGGAGGACTCCGAGTGATACAGAAGAGCTGGGTCCAGCAGATTGGTCCGCAGCTCTCACGGAGAATTCACTCCACTCCCTGTGAATGTGGGCTGGGTATGTGAGGCAGGACTTTGAAAAATGCCAGCTAATGATGGAAAGCACAAGAATTGACCAAACAAGATGAATACCTGCCATATGAAGCTGGGGATATAAAGGTATAGGCTTGAGCTAAGCCAAGTGTTTTGAATATCCAGCTGAGAGTATAATGGGAACAGTTTAACATACGAAGACAATACTGTTTCCATCTCAACAGCTAAAAAAAGAAAATGAAAAAAAAAAAAAAAAAGGATGCTATTATGTGGCGAAAAGCCAGAGGATGGTTCTTGCCTTCACACAACAGGAAGTACATACTGGTGGTGTGTTATATTCCAGTTCTGGGAGCTGGCCTACCCTCTGTTCACAGCAGCAAGAGGTGTGTCTGGGCACGTGGTGTAGACCATGGCATGTCTGAGTGCACGGAGCAGGTCAGTTAGTGGTGGTGGCATGCAGCTGCAGAGTGCAGAACAGCTGAGTGGGGAGCGCCTCCTCGCCAAGCAGCACAAGGGATGAAGGACAGGCACAGAACAGAGGAAGAGGGCTAGTGATGGATTGTCACTGTAGTCCTTTCAAAGACTAAAAGGCAGCCAAGCAGAGGCTGACAGGTGGAAGAACTAGCACCTGAACAACTTACAAAGGGCGCAGGAGCAACTTGGACAACACCAAGCTGGGCTGAAAGTGTGTTCCCACAGCATAGTCAAAGCACTAGGCCATTACCTGCCAGCAAGCAAGCCTGGGTGCAAGCACTAAACACCTCCCCAAGCAACAGAAGAAAGCAGTACAGGAAAGCTGGGGAGAGGCAGGTTCTTGGGAGAGTGATGGAGACCAAGCTGCTTAGCTCCCAGCCCAAACAGAGGGGTCCTGGCATGGAAAAGCGAGCTGCACATTGTGCAAACTACACAGAAAATCAGAGGTGTTATGTGATCCTACGTGCGAGTAAAAAAGGGCAGGATTTTGTGACTTTTCAGGCAGTCACAAAACTGGCTAGAACAGTCAGGGGTCTGACTCATGGTTTTTGGGCTTCAGGTGAGCAGCAGTAGTATAGGCAGTTCTGTAAAACATTCTCCGATCAAGGGTCTGTTCCACATATACCATACTTTTACTGAATTTTACAATAACTAAGCATATTAGCAAATGATACTGGAAAAAGTGATTTATGGTAAAAGGAGGGAAAAAATTCATGAATTTGAGCAGTCCACAGGATAGCATTTACCCTATGGCTTATGTACATAAAAGGCAAAGAGCTGTCCCATGCAGGCTGCACCAGAGATGTTTCCCCCCAGCCATCTTGTTGCCAATAGGGCTGTGTAGGTGCTTCTGTGACCTGGACCATGTGTACCGCGCCAGCAAGAGGTGATGTGGGAATGAACTGCCCTGTTGCATTGCCTGTTGGGTTCATGCCTGCCACTACAGCTACCATTTTTCTTTTTTGTTAAAAGGGAAGGATTTAAATCAGCTCCCAAGTTTTACACTGGTACAATGTTAGGACAAAAGCAGTTAGTAACCAGTGGGGGAAAAAACACTGCCACAAAAAATAAATAGAAATGAGGTATTCTGTTACAGTATTGGGGCATTTCAGCCCTCAGGGGTTATTCATGTAAATGAACCTTGTGCTTATTCTGTCAAGGAACACAAATTAGTAGCACATGAAGAAATAAGAACCAACAGTCTTAAAACCCCAGATGAAATCAAACCACACAAATCAGATCCCATTATAGATTTCAGGACCATGGTCTCGATCAGAGAGAATTTTCCCTCCGTAAATAAAGTTGTTAAAGGTGACCCCATATTAGGGTGAGAGTTTCAAACTTAGCTCCCCAAATGTCTGAGGTGTTTGGAGCACGGTTTTTCTTTTGGATTGTGCCCATCACCACATAAAACTGAAAGGTCTGCAAATACAGTTTATTTGGAGAGCATGTAAGGTTTGATTGATCCCAGAGCTCTATTGGCATAGAGACTTACCGAAGTGTGCTTTCAGAAAACATAGTTGACTGTTCAACGCTACCATGAGAGCTAGCATCATTCCCCACAAAACCTAACACTTCTTCCACTTAGCTATGACCCTAAACAACGTGTAAAGTTGAACTATGAGAGGGAATACTCCCCATAATTCCATTCCTGAATATGTGTGAATCTCCAAATACTGAAAAAAGAGCAAAATTTAAACTAGTACAGAAGTAAAAAACAAAAAAAAAATCAAAGTTTTAATGATATAAAAAGTGATCACAATGAAAAGAAATCACTCTTGATATCAACACCATTAGCAATCCAAATATCTGGAATTTACCTGCTGCCTTGTCATCTGTTCATCAGAGTCACAACATCAGGGGTTTTTTGTCTCCTTGTCTCTGAACACTGAGTTTTCACTGGCTCACACTTTCAAACTGTTTAGAGGTGATATGAAAGTAAGGTGATGAAAAGAGGGACAATTTTTGCCTGGTCACTTGAACCTTGGATTTGGAGATCTAAATTACCTGAGACTAATCTAAATTACCTAACTCACTTCTAATGAGAGTGAGTTGCAATGTTTAGTCTGAATCAGAATGGCTTCCAGTCTATGAAAGGCATGCTTTGCATCTCACAGTGGATGCATAGTTCCATAGCAGAGGAATTCAAATTCAGCACATATCTGCACTAGCCATATTGGTACCTGGGTACCTTACCCTGCTTATCTGTCTTTAGAGGGCTTTGTTCAGGAAGAAAGCATCACTTTAGTCTTTTGCAGCTTGTTATGTTGTTTACCATCCTGCTCAGGCTGCTTTTGAAAATGCTTTTTTCATCTTCCCATTGTGAAGGTACAACATGCTGTTACTGTTTACAGCAAATAGGCTAGCATGACTATGCAACCTAAGGAGGAACATACATGCACTGGTATATTTGCTGTAGTATTTTCACAGAAACTTGAATATACACAATTTTTAAGTAGTTTTGGTATCAAAATAGGTCATTTTGTAAAGGAAAAGAAAAAAAGCTCAAAATGAATTTGTGGAAAATATCATGAAAGAAATAACTTGAAAATATGACCGGCTGTTAATAACATCTTAAGAACTGGCCTAATTTTAGTGATCTCTTAGAGGAACGTAATACTACCTAGTCTATTTGGAGGTAGTATATTCTTTCCAGGAAAAAAAAAAAAGCTCCAGATTAGTGCAAGTAGAAAGCCTGAAAATTGCATTCTGGACAAATTATTTTCGATTTCACTTGTACCTATACAACTCCATCTGTGAGCCACTTTACAAAGGTGTGGTCTGACCTCTAAGGAACAGCCAGACTTGCAGACTTCAAAATCCATCATTGAGACTCGGAGCAGGAGGCTGCTCTCTGAAGTTGTGAAATTACATGTAGATATTTAAAGCCTATATGGTGTTTTTTGTCCTGCCTTTAGAACTCACCCTGCCTATTTCCAGCATGTGTATGTATATGTGTGCATGAATTAAAACATGTTGCCCTCTCTTGGTAATGTAAAAAACCTTGTCAATTAATGCATCAAAAGGACTTTGGTATCTATCATAAAATCATAGAATAATTGAGGCTAAAGGGACCTCTGGAAGTCACTTGGTCCAACACCTTGCTCAAAGCAGGGCAAACATCAAAGTTAGGGCAGGCTCTGTGCAGTCAAGTTCTGAGTATCTCCAGGGATGGAGATCCCACAGCTTCCCTGTGCAAGATGGTGCAGTGTTTGACCACACTCATTGAGAAGAACTTCTTTTCTTATATCTAACCAGAATGTCCCTTACAGCAACTTGTATCTGTTGCCTCTTGTCCTTTTGCTGTGCAATACTTAAACTTAGAAGAAAAATTATTCTCTGTTCCATCTAAGTCTACACAGACCTACCCATATTACAAGGCAGAGAGAATGAAGACATTTTCTGGCTATTACAGTTTCTTTTTGCAGGCTGTCCTAAATTAAATGATATAGTCAATTCTCCATTATCAGAAGGTAACGGCTGAATTCAATGTTTTTTATTGATGCATGAACACATTGGTGTTCAGATGTGGGATTTCCCATGCCCCAAGGCTGCCTTTATGAGGACTAACAAGTCTTCATTTCTATGGTAGAAGTAGATTTTTCATGTTTATGAGAAATATGAGGAACTGGTGTTATTCACTCACTCTTCTACTTTGTCCTTAAAACATATGTGGCAGACCTGTAACCACTGAAGTTGCTAGTTAATAGTTACAAATGTATTTATATTAGTGAACATATAGGTAGACTATGTGGAAGGGAGATTACTGTACATCCTTAATCTAGACTGGTTTCCTTAATTTTTGTTTACCTGAGTTAAAAAGAGAGTCTGACTTATAATCTTTGATTTAAAAATTAAGAATTCTGTTCATCATAATTATTTTTATACCCATAGGTAAATAATAAATTAGGTGGCTACCGCTGTAATACATCTGGAGGATTAGGAAATATGATTATCAAAGGTTAAGGTTAGGAACTAAGGTAGACTGAGACTAATGCCAAAATCCACACTTAGTGCGTGCATTGGACCTTGGGCTTGGACACCTATGTTCTGCCTAAGGCTGCAATCCCCCATGCCCTAGCTGACACTGTAAGTTTTGCAGGTAAAGTTTGCTGGGCACTTGTATTTATGTTTGTGCATGTGGTCAGAACCACCTTTCCATTTGGACTGAACAACTCCATATCTGTCTCATGATTAAGTCTGTTTGAAAACTTCCAGATGGCTTTCCTCTATTTAAGCCCCTAGACTTGATCCACTGTGTCTCAGAGCACAATTGATATGTCTACAGTGATCACAACCACTTTAAAAGCAATACTGGAGGAGAGGCTACTAAAGATAAGGATAACCTCTGCTCCGCCTAAAAGCCCCCAAACGCTGATGAGCAATTACACACATTTCTCATGGGCTGATGCAGGGTGCAGATCTGCGGCAAGTCATTTTACCTTTGATAGGTCCCCGGATGCATACAGTTCCTCACTTTCATGGAGGTGCAAGCTACCCTGCATAATCCTGCATTCATTGCAGGGTATGAGTAAGCACCCACAAAGGTGCTCTGGCGTGGTGATGGCACTCATCTAGCTCATCCCACAGAAACTTGCCCATAGGGTTCATCACCAATCCAGCTCCAGGAGCAGCTCGGGCTGTGAAACCCTACCTCCTGATAACAGGGATCTGCATGTTGCAGGGGGGACAGGATTAAATGCTTAAATCCTGAGAGGGAAAAACCCCACAGAGTAGTTTGTGGATGGCCACCACAATTTCTAATCTCTTCTGAGGTGCCTGCCTCTACCTATGAGCTGTGCAAGGGGGCAGGGGCAGCCCCCAGGCTGTTTGGCTGGATGCCCAAGGAACGCATTGGCATCCCCATGACATTCCCATCAGTCTAGCCCTAAGTGACTTGATCATGGACATATGGACTGGGGACAGAGCAGAAAATGCAACTTAGGCCTTCAGCATCCTGTCCTGAGGCCTAGTCTTACAGATACCATGTCTTAACTACCTTATCACCCACAGTTTCATATGCCAAAGTTGATGAGCTCCAGGTAACCTTCACAGCTTCAGTGCAGAAGAACTTGTCCTGTACTCGCTAGAGAGAGCCCAGGTGGTCCTAGCAGTGCTAAAGAAGAAAGAAACTGATTTAAAGGCAGAGACCGGAAGCATTGCTCTTTTCCCAGCTTGGTTTAAAAGTCACTAGTAATCTTAGTCCCTGTTTCTCTTTTCTAGATCTGGGATTTTTGTATAAACTTCAGTTGGAGAAGGGAGACTTTCAGAGCACTATCTGAAGAGAATCTTGCATTTTATAAAGACAAGACTATATATGAAATCCTAACATGGTCAGCTGAGTGCTGGTCCAAACATTGTTGACTGAGATCAAATAGCATCAAAATGGCAGCTGTCTAGATGTTCCCTTAAACATCACCCTGATCAGGAGCACGCTGCAATGCTAACATGTTCACTCTTCTACACCTTGAGACCGAGGGCCCAAATCCTATTTACAGAGTGGTGCAATGAGGAGATGACCTCCCCGGGCTCCTGTGTCACGGTGGCTAGAGGGGAAGAGTTCAGCCCACTGGTGGAGATACGGATTCACCATGCAAAGCAGTTAGGATAGACTTGAACCAGTGGTACCACGGGTACAGTGCACATTTTAAAGGATTACACAAGATGTGATGTGGCCTTGTTTTTCTTCTCTTCTTTGTTCCACTGTGCACTGCTGCTATAACTTCTTCTGGTGCCCGAGGAAACAAACCCAGAGCTGCTGCAACATAGGGAGATGGGCAAGAGCTGGGGACCCATGGAGTGAGGCATCCTGTTAACTAGAAGGAGGGGCAGGGTATAGGTACCCTAACATAGGTCACAGCAGAGGTGGCTTGAGCATCATGGGATCCCAGAGGGCAGGGCGTACCCCTACTGCATGGCTCAAACATGCAAGAACATGACAAATTGGAGGTTCCTTGAGGGCTCGGGCTTGCCAGCACTGTGTAAGCCTACCATTAGTGCCATTAGCCCTGCGTTTCACTCATGTGCTCGGGCTCTTGCTATGCTTCCCTTCCCTGTTTGAAGAGTCTGGTTTAATTTTGCTAACGACTCTGAATGAAGATAAGGCCCATGTGTGTAATAACAGACTAAAATTAAACTTCAAACGAATTATCTGTTAGGATTTAGAAAAATCATATCTGGGGAGGAATTAATCCTTGCTGCTTGTTTTGGGGCTTTAGGAGGCCACCGGGGATTTGAAAGAGAACACTTTTTCAGTCTGGCACATACACGGCAACTGGAGCAATGTGCATAATTCTGTGGATATGCTTAAAAAACCAAAACAAACCAAAACAAAAAACCAAAACCACACCTAAACATCTGAAGTGTAGCCTGAACTGATTGCAAACCAAATGCAGGTGCTGTACATCATCAGCTGTCACTGTCAAAGCCCTGGTCTCCTTGTGACTAATGTCCCTGCTTCTTTCGTCATTGCTTATATCAGGACAATAAGCCCTAGTGCTCCACGCTGTGTGGTTTGGAAACTAGCCATTGCACCCTCCCGGTGACATGAGGTTGCTCTGAGAAGAAGATGCTGCTCAATCCAGCCTATTAATCAAATTAACAGAGAGGGGGCAAGAAGTGCCTGTGGGGGTTCCTTTGCTGAAAAATGCTTACGTGGCTCAGAGTGGTGTTGGGAATGGGACTAGAGGTGGGGCTGGCAGAGACTGGGCAAAGTCAGCCCGATTTGAAATGCTAACACCCCATGATGGTTTGAGGGATTTACTCATTTCAGACTAACACTTTAGTTCTGCTTCACTCACCTGCAAGTAATACCCATGACAGACAATAAAGACAAAGACAGGAAGACCTCTGGAAACACCTTCTTACCTTCTTACCACAGAGATACCTCAAATTTCCATCAGCGAGAGATTCCTGGTGGAGGTCTTTCATCTTTTCTTTTCCATCCATTTTTTCTTTATTTCAGCTTAGGCGCCCACAGCAGCTGTAGGGCGAAAGAGCAGTAGGAAGGGGAAACAAGAGAAAAGGAGCTTTAACAGCCAGGCGGAGATAAATGGGTGCTGTTTGGAAGCATAAACTAGACCAACAGTCAGGAAAATCATGTAGGAAAATCTCCAATGTTTACTAAGTTTTGTGGCTTTCTTAAGCATATTTTGCTTGCAATTCTGGGGGCATAAATTATGCAGGGTTCAGAGTAAAAAGCCCTCTCAGGACTGCACAACAGTACAAGAAGAGAAACTGCCTGAAAACATTGTCTCAAATTTCCATTATTCTCAACCCCACAACGGGGTAAGATGCAAGTCTTAGGTGGAAATATTAGGTGTCTGAAGTCTGCAGAGGTTTCCACTGAATCCATTGTGTATTCCACTACTGTCTTGGGAATATTTGACTACATTGCCATGCTGTCAGATGGTTGTGGTTCAGGGTACTTTTCCGTTCCATCACAAAGGAAGTCAGAAGCAAAAAGGAGGACTGCTTCTTTACCTCTGAAGCTTCTGGCAAGGACACCAAATTTACAGCCACTGAAGCGCAGTGGCACACCTCCAGCAGTGCACAGTGCAATGATGCCCAGCCCAATAAACCCATGCACAGTGCGGAGACCTGAGGATCTACCAGCGCAGAAGTGCTGTGTTGGTGCAGTACTTTGCCTCAGCCATCCACCCCTGTTGGATGGGCAAACCTCCCTGCCTGCCTGTTCCTCTGGGTCCCCAGCAGTGCCACAATCACACAGATCAAACACAGTGCTCTTGGTGTTTCTTTTATCTATGTAGCCATCTGCTGAGAAGTAAACCAAACACAACTTGCACCAACTGAAGTCGTTCTTTCATGCTATTTCTTGAAACACATCTAACAACCTGCTGGTAATCACTACCTGCACAGTCTTTCTCAGTATGCAGCCAAGCAGGATGAGGCAGAAATCCTTAGAGGCACGCGGTCTTTTTTCAGTCCAGCCTTTAACTGGGCAGAGAGGTCAGTACTGAGCAACCTCTAGTCCATGCAAAAGGAGTATGTTATCTTGGCAACACTTCAAATGTCCGCTGACCTGAAGAGCGAAAGACTAGAGACCAGAGGTTAAGTAGTTTGGTGTGCTGAACACACGGTATAATAGCTCTTTTTTACCTTTCTTGAATTTCCATCTGTATCTCCCGTACAGCTCTTGACAATAAATGTCATATGTTTTATTTTAATAGGTATTACTAGCAAAAGGCAAATACATTTCCAAAGGAATGAATTTGTCGCTATGGGAGGCAATGCAAATAATTTGGGGTTAAATATAAAGAGACAAAAGAAAGCTTTCTTGTTAAAGTAAATACAATCTCATTGCTTTGTATTCAGTTTTAGAAGGTTCATGAATATCCTTGTTTTCTGTAATCTTGCATGTTATTGAAAAAGATCTTTCATTTGCTTCTACTCTTTGCCATTTCCTTAGATATTCTATTTCCTTGCGTCTGCAGAAACTGAGCTGTTTTTGTGTGCCTGACAAACCATCAACATCTGCATGTGAAAGATTTCAGAGAGAGAAGAAATAGAAGAAAAAGAAGATGAGAGAAACTTTTCCTAATAATTTTTACTTTGATTTTCATACACTTGTGTAATAGGATCTATCCAATGGTGGATTTTTCTGAAAATATATTTAAACCGAGCAAATTCAGATTTGATTTGTTGACACTAGAGAACAAACTCAGTGAAAGAGGTAGTCTGTCTTGCTCAGAAGCTGCCTCAGATTGAACCTGTGTACTCCTCACAGGAGTATATTTGTATTTTCATAGAGGAACTAGTTGGAAGACAGGTCTTGATTTGAGAACATGAAACAAAAATACGGTATTATGCAGGTGTGATACCTACTGATGTAGTGCCCGTAACTGGGAGGTCACCAGCCGGCACGCTGAGGTGGCACATTCGAGTACCTACTCAAAGTACAAGAAGTACCTACTCAGGCTGCAAGAAGAAGGGAGTGCAGAAAGCTGGTGTGAGCATCCAGGCATCCTTTCTGCTCTCCCACACAAACCGGTTTGTAACTCTGTGCTGTGCCTTGGTTTCTTTGCAACAACAATTATCAGTTTTTACCAAATAAGGGAAGGGAAGGCCCAAACCCCATCCTTATGAATTGGAACAAACTTCCTTCCAGTTTCTCCTGCTGAATTTTTCATGTAAATCAGGTGCTTCTGACTGAAACTTGCTTTGTACAAAATAAGCTGCAGGAGCAGTTGCCACACACTGTGCCCTCTCCAGGCAGGAGGAGCTGCTCCCCAAGGAGCTCCCAACCCCATTTTCTGTTGCTCAGAGGAATTCAAAGCCACTGCTTATAACACTCTGTCTTGTGCCGAAAGACCCACACACCCTTGGATACTGCCTGTGCCCAACAACCACACATCATTTCCAAGGAACAAAGTGGGTTGCTTATCTATTTTTATTTCCAAGTGTAGGCTGTGGGGAGCCCCAGGACTGGGCTACCAGACCCTGTCTCTCCTCAGGATAGTGGAGGGTTGAGCTTTCCTACCACCCAAGCTCTTACAAATAAGAGAGGGCCCAATAAGCATTCTCCTTAGCCCACCCATGGCGAGACCCTGGGAGCAACTCATTATCTACTTGAGATCAGAGGGCTTGTGGTAGACCATTTTGTCATCGTTGTTATGACTCTAGATAATATTTACAGTGTTTACCTCAATGTCATAGTATTCATGGACAGTTGGTCTTCTTGGGTTGAACGGGAAGATCCTGAGCTAGCTGTCAGTGTAGACAAGTGAAGGTGAAATACAGCAGGGAAGAAACCCATGGATGAGCCTGAGGTGTTTTTTGTGAAGACAAACTTAATGCCTTGGGCTGCAGTTGGGAGCAGTAGGAGTGACTGACTCTCTTCCCTAAATTATACCACTGCGTGGGGCATGCATCAGACATTAGCAAGCTTCCAGTTATTCCAGAATTTAGTATGCTGTGCCAACTCATTACTTCCTAAATAGCTTCAGTGTCACTGCTAAGTGGTGACTTAACTGACTGGTGACATTCACTACAAGGTCACTAAACTAAGTCTATACTTAGGAACACTTTGGTGCTGCAAATGACATGGAAGTGATTTCATCTATACACATTTTGACAAGGATAAGAGGAACAGAGAATTAAATATTCTTAGAATGGCTGCATTTTCTATGCAAGTGGTTATATGCGGTATATTTCTTCTTTGCTCTCCTCACATAGGAAGGACTTGAACATAAGGAAAAAAATGAACAAAAGGAAAAACTTTATCACTATGAGGATGACTGAACACTGGCACAGGTTGCCCAGAGAGCTTGTGGAGCCTCCATCCTCAGAGATACTCAAAAGCTCAGGACATGGTCCTGAGCAACTGACTCTAGGTTACCCTGCTTGAGCAGGGGGTTGGACCAGATGACCTCCAGAGGTCCCTTCCCACCTCAGCCATTCTGTGATTCTGTGACTTTTTCTGTTTTGGCTCAGGTCATGATCTGACAGCCTTTCCGATACCTGAATGCCTTGTCTCTGCTGATCCTTTCTATCACAGGCTCGACCAACACGGACAGAATAGAAAAGAAGGTAGAAAACACAATTAATATTCAGCTCACAAAATAAAACCTGGAGAAGGAGTCTCAGAAAAGCAAACGCTAAAGACAACACCAATAAGGAACTGAATAACAGCTCAAAAAGCAAACATTCTTGCATTTTTTCCTAAGGAATCTAGCATGCCTCAACTGATGACTGCAGCAAACGTGCAGCATTACTCACTGCAGAAAGCTCTTCTTAACTTGCACACCTCTCTTTACGGTCCACATATTGCAAGTGGATTCTTCCCTCCCAGTGCTTACTGAACAGGACCTTCCCAAAAGGCCCAGTGCCTACTGTCAGGTGACAAAGACGTGAACAGCTCTACCTGGCAGGCCAGGGCTTTCAGCATCTTCATGAGCTCCCAAATTCAAAGGGTAATTCTCACCCCCTACCCCTACGGCTGTTAGCACATCAGCAAGTAACCTGTTCCCAGTTGCATTCCTCTTCTGCCCCTTGCTACTAAATCTCTGCCTATCCTAAAGCTCCAGGTATTTTAGAAATAATTTCTGCAACCCCTGTACCAAGCAACATCATAGAGGCTGCCAGTACCGTGTTCAAAGTCCTGGTCACATTTGCCAAAATATTCCAGAGTAGAACAGGACACTGAAGTGAATGTCTTTTTAAAAGAGTTTTTTTAGTTCATTACTTTCATGGATAGGTAGTTTAGCATTTCCCTCCGCCTATTCCATGGGGAAGAACAAAAGGGCCCAAAGTTGCCTGATGCCAAGTTACAAGAACCTCTTTGTTCTCCTCTGCCCACCACACCAAAGGGCCACAATTTGCACCAGTTGGTCCTCACTGATAGTCCATCAAAAATATCAAAAGGCAAATTATCCTCATCTGACCTGCAGATGTTGATATGAGTCTCCCTACAACAATAAAGATAAATATCTCAGCTGTCATTTAAGGGGAAATGGCAGATGGTTCTTCACGTCTGATGATTCAGACATCATAATCTCCCAGTGATTAGGAAGACAGAGGCAAATAAATTGGGGGCAAAGGGGAAAGACAGAAAATTGAAAGGAGATAAACTCTCTATTACCTTCCATTTTACCCCCAAATCTGTCTTGATCCTTATCTGAGAAAAGTAAAGGAACAAATCACTATTTGTTACTAGCGGGGCAGCATGGGATTGGGAAGTGTGTCTGCACACATGTACACTCCATTTCAAGCCAAGGGTGGCAAGAAGGCATTAAAGTGCCAGTTAGTTTCATATTTCACTTCATTCTCTTGGCTTAGGTCAGGTACATCCTTAATGCACATTGGGATAAACCCCGTGGGAGCTGTGGAGCTCCCGCAGCACTGGAAGGGGCTGGCTCAGGCACATTGGCTCCCTGCACCTCTGTACCTGCACTGCTGCGCGGAGTGGGACCGGGATTCAGCACAGACGTGAGCGCAGTCCTCTCCGCACAGTTGTCACCCAGGATTTCCTTATCATTTTCCAGCCCAAAAAGCAGTGAGTGTTTTTCTTATCCTACCTGCACCCATTTTCAGCCAGCAGCGTGCTCCTAGCTCATCCAGCCTGTGTTGTGACAGGGAAGGAGAGATGCCTAGGCTCTCAGAGTCCTGATCATGTGGGATTTTAGAGGACAAACTCCAAATACGAGGTTTCACTTTTTAAAAATTGTAAAAATCAGGTGGTAGCTACTCCTATGATAGAGGCAGATGCAGTAAGTTGGTGGGGAGTAACTGTCGGACTCTGTAGTTACTCCCTTCATTAAGTCTTAATTGTAACGATTTCAAGGTGCAACCCCAGCACCGTAATCAGATACCGAGGTGACAGAGGCCTTCCTCTGCAATGAAAGGCCTGCAGTTTTCTCCCCAGACACTAATGGTACAAAGCAGAGTCAGAAAATGCTGTCAGCAGGAAGCTGGGGATCCAAGGAGACCCCTGGGCTACCGAGTTCACAAATAGTAGGCAAATGCCATTAACCAGAGTTGCTGATTCAACTTCTATTTCCCCCTTCTATTTCCAGCTTGCTCTCAGAAGCATCCCAAGTAAATCTGCACCATCCTGGCCTCATTGGTACGTTGCTTTCTGTAGAACTCTGGCAAAACCATTTACCATACTGGCAAGACCAGAAGAGAAAGAAATGGAAGAGAGCAAGTAATCAACATGCAGAGAGCAGTGCTGCTCCCTCCTTCCACGTGCCAGCCCAGGCTCCGTCCACGCTGACCCCACCAGCGGTGGGTCGTGAGTACTTTCTTGACCCACTGGCCTTCCATTCACAGGACTAAAATGGAGAATTAATTGCCAGGGCACACCTGCAGCTGGAGGATGAGTCAGCCCCAAGGGGCTGCTGAGTCAGAAGAACTGGAACAGCCATTGAAGTTGGAAAATGAGCATCCTTGTACAATCCAGTGCTAATGTCCAAGCAGGAAATAGAAATGAACTTTGGAATAAAAGTCAACAATTGCAAATGAATAAAAAGGGGAGCAATGCTACCAGAAGCCCTTCATTCTGGTGATGTCATGGTTCCCACATGCCCTTCAGAAATGCAAATTGCCTACAATGTAATAAAAAGGGCATTTTCTAGAGTGTGCAGAGCTTGCATAGTTTAATTAAGCATAAACTAGGGTGACTCTGGAAAGGAAAATGATGTGGATTGCATTCTCTGAGTGACCTTGGAAAGGCACTTAGATACTTTCTTTACACAGCAATTAAGTAAACTCACACTTCATACGCTGTCACTCCTATTCCTTTCCTTTATTTAGAAACATATTTTTTGTTCTCCCTGATTCCCTGATCTTACATTGATTTATCTCTGTGCTTAGAAAATGTCATTTGTTTCCCTCAAGGTAACTAAACATTCCTCTACAGCCTCACCATCTCTAGTTTTCTAATCTCTACTTCAATATTACTTACATTAAACTTCTGCCACCGGCTTTCCTTGCTTTCCACCAAACTCCGTCTAGGCTACCTCACTGACCATGGCAAACTGGAATAAGGAGATGCCTATAGAAATTGCTCATCCAGTCTTCCCAAGACCCATATCATCTCTCTCAACCCATCCCAGAGATTGTAAAAAATAAATCTTCCTTGCCTGCTTGTCAAAGTGCATCACACCCCTCTATGAATCATTCCAGGGTGGCACTGTGCAACTCCAGATGCTTCCTTTCAACATTTTCTTCACCCGGAGCCATGACATTAGGTTCAGGTTGCCTTTGAGTCTGCTGTGCCTAACTTTGTAAGGAATCACATCCAACTTGCAATGTATGCAGTTACCCACCGTGTATATGGATGGCTCCAAATCATCCACTCAGACCTAAAGGTAACAGAATTTGCCTAGTGCTTCATGACATGGACCTCATCTTCCAGTAACTTTCCTCCCATTCCAGATTTTGCAAAACGCCTCTGCAGATCATCACGCAGCTCTGTGGCAAGAAAGGCAATGGCTTATGGGGGAACTAGTACCGGGGGGTGGATTAAGTTTACGTAGCTATCATTTGAAATGCTTCAACAGCCTCAGTCTTTTATTTTGTGGAGGTTCTAACACCATGTGGCCAGCTGGTTTTGTCAGATTTTGAAGGTCGGTTTTGAAGCCCGTTAGATCATCTAGCCTGCAATTTCTCAAAAAGGAGGCTGGACTGTATGGGGAATGCAAGAAGGGTCAAGGGGCTGGTTTCCAGATACTAGGAAAAAACCTCAGTGTTAGCAGCTCAGCTCTGTTTCTTCTGGGTGTGAAATAAAAGTCTCAGTAATTCCTAGCTGTGAGCATTGCTGCCAAGAGGGAGCGGTGGTAGCAGCTCAGGTCTGTAGGATGGGAGGGAGTGGGACTTAGAGGGGGTGACCAGGACTCTTACAGCTGTTTCTTACACATCTGCCTTCAGCTTGAACTTTCAAAAAGAGCCCACTCTGTCTTCCCCTTGAAATTTGCAGAGGAGTGACCATCCCCACATTGCTCTTTGGGAATGCTTTTCTCTTGGTATCTTGCCGTGACTTTCAAGGAGGAATAGAAGCTGTCTGAGAAAGATTTGAAGAAGGTGGTAAAGAGTGGAAAAAAAATGTTTGCCTGGCAAGGGCAAAGAAACCGGGGAAGGGCAGGTGGGGAAATGGTGCTGATTTGAAGCTGATGTTTGAGCTGATGATGAGTCAACCATACCACAAGGGCTGCTGACTCATAAAAAAGTGGAATACCCAAAAGGAAAGCAATGATCCCGGAGCAATTGCATCCATTATGGTATGTCAGACATGTCTTTGATTGCACAAGCCTATAATTAGTTACAGAGAATTGCACTGCCTCTGAAGAAAGAAGAGGAAACAAAAAGAATTATTCCCTGCGTTAGTGACTAGCTGGATCAGTAGATAATGCTCCAAGCTTGCTTTAAATCAAATGTATTCACTGTTGATATATTTATATTTATTTTTGCAATTTCAGCATAAATGCCAATGACTAAGTAAATTTTAACAAATCTTAAGAGACCCCACAGTGAAGATCTGAAAATCTAGGGGTTAATTATATGGCTTGGCTTCTACCCTCTCTGCATGTAAAAAACCTGCTTAAGTACCTTACATTTTGAAAATTATTTTGAAAATGAAGATCTCTTGGTTTTGCAGTAGGAAAGAAAGAAAGGAAACAATTGAGTTTAATATGAACCAAAAATCGTAGTAATAGCTGCATTACATACTTGTTAACACTAGATGGGGTGTAAGGAAAGAGTGAAGGGGAAAGCCAGGGAACAGCAAAACCTTGGAGGTCCGAGCTACCTCAGGCACAGAAACTGAATTTAACTAAGCTGAGCGTGGCTTCCTCCACATTTTCAAAAGCCAAAACCGATCATAAATGGACAAGGACCCTGTTGCCCACCTTGTCCATCCCTCTGGCAGCGTGGATCTTCACAGCATGGATATTTTAACACGCATGACACACAACTATTAGTCTCATTAACTACATTTTATTCATATATTGAAAGAGTACATACATGTGTCAGTGGCATAGATTGCATCAGCTCCTCTTTACTAAAAAAAGCTCAGTGTATATACAGCCTTAAAGTGCTCCCACTGTAGCTAGCACATTGTATTAAATCTATGCTTATATAAACTACTGTTCTTTACATAGTTGTATGTATTTTAGAATACATTAAAAATTACCAGGTGGCATGTTCTATTATCCTTTCTCATTGTCCTGATGGTCTAACAGTTGCAATAAATCATGAATATGCATAGTTTATTTACCATTCAAAAAAATTTCTATTACAGAATATAGACCATGGAGACAAAACCGTTGTTGCATTTGGAAAGGCAGAAAGTATTTTCGATGCATAGTGATTTCTGTTGTTATGGCTGTATCCTGCAGCTTTTCCTTGGGAGCAAGAAGAGCAGAAGAGGGCTCTTTTTGAGACCCTGCCTTTGTTTAATCCTGCAAAATGTACCATAACCCCTTTTCTTCATCAGCTGGTGCTTTTTGCCCTCCCTCTTAGCTGCTTTGACCTCCTGTGCACTAACTCAGCAGAACAGGCGGGCCGGTGTCTGACTCCAGGCTCCTCCTGAAGCTGGGAGGGATGCTGAGCTGGGCTTTCTGACCAACCAACATGGCTACTCAGCAGAAAGGCAGCCTGCCTGCAGAATTCATTTCCCTCACTTTCTTCTTCTGGTCCCGTGTGAATGAGCTAGACTCCTGTGGATCACTTTATCCTCTTTATTAAGCCTGTCTCTGCAGAGACCATTTTAATTTAATTCAACTTGATAGCCAAGTCTCAAAATCCCCCCGGCTCTCGAAACAGTACAATCTCCTGGTATTGGATACACAAGCCCTTTTCCTCCATCCTCTTCCTTCCCTTCAAGTAAAAAAATGTCAAGATCCAATTTCTCTGAACTAGCTTTTAGCTCTTTGACTCAGGCCCTTGCTGAGTGAATGGTACTAGCAGTGAGCCCTAAAAGAAAGTGCTGGCGCACTGAGAAATGCCCCTCCTTGGCAGAATATCTGACTCTAAACATGCATGCTGGAGAGCAAAGCAATAAAAAACTGCCTTCCCACAACACAGCTTAAAGAAACATCGCTTGCCAGCCATACCTGCTTTAAAAAGTAAACTGGGAACACGGTAAGAAATTGCATTCACTGCCAGACATATGGATCACATCTTCGTTTTGTCAGATTTGTTAGCTTAATCCTAGGAGAGGTACTGCTAAAACCTGCTGCAGAGGGTTGGTTTGCATCTACTGGTCTGATTGAACCAACGGGACTGACACCGCATTGGGATTTGGAAGGCAGAGTGCAATACTTCAGATAGCTGGATGGTCTAAGTTGCCAATGTAATTGAAAATAAAACCAGGCTGAGCACCTCCATCGGAAAAAAATCAACATGTCATTTAAAAACAAAATAAAATTAGTTATGTCTCTGACAGTAATAATTTTACTTCATAGCAGTGAGGCAAATGTTGGGGAAGGCTGTGATATTCCAGGTCACTGGTAGGTTATGACTCCTCATGGGAGTCCTTGTGCATAATCCTCTTCTCTAGCACTGTTCATATCTTGGATGTCAGAAAGCCTGTGAGAACATCTCTGTTTGTGACAATAGACCATGTTTCACGTGTCCAGAGCAAAACCATGAAGCTCACTCAGCACAGAAATGGGGAGACAGCCCTGAGTATGAAGGAATAAAGGACAGTTTCCTTTGCTCCCCCTGCTTTACGCAAAGCCTCCCTATTATCCAAGGCAGCAGTGCAGCAGTGAGAAATGATAAAAGAACCTAATATGCTAAGTGGTGTGAAAACTTAAAGAAACATATTGTGTAAATGAACAAACAAGGGCTCTGATACACAGCTTTGTTGGGTAAGGATGGTGGAGAGCCTTTCCAGGAAAACTTGCTGTTATCTTGACAGAGGCTCTGTGTGCCAGGACTGCCCTATTTAGCATGACTGAATGCCTTAGTCTGTAGCCACCCAAAACACCAGTGCGGCACAGTCTGTTCACAACCTCCTGTTTAACCTTCAATGGCTTGGCAACCCAGCGAAAGCCTGGAGCCACCAAGAGGAAACCCTCCTTCTTGGAGCCAGGGTTAGCTCTAGCCTGAAACAGCTCCAGCTGCCTTGGTTTCAAAAGACTCAGTGATACCGAAGTCATATTTAGACCTCAGCCATAAGGAGGATTCCCCAAATACAGCTTGTGATAACCAAAACCTGAATTTGTTGCTTGTGAGCTGTGCTGGGGGAAGAACGCTGGAGAATAAATCATCTCATTGTGTACAGACGAGCTACAGCATGGAGTACATGAACGCAGATGTATGTTTCAGGCTAAGCTTAAGCTGTGCCTTCTAGAATGAGAGATCACAACAGATTTATTTGTTAAAGCATCCCAGAATCTATTGGGATCATCAGGAAGAGCATGAATTAGGGCAAAATGGGGAGAATTTCTGGAATACCCATTAAAACAGAAAGTGGATGGAATTTGTAGTCGATTCATTCATGTCACCAAGCAGACCTCTGTTATTTTCTGTCTATATTAACTTGTTAAGATCTCACAGTCTAGAAGTGACATACATACCCTTCTTTTCCTGGCTACCCTGTTACTGTGGGCTGGGCTATTTATTATGCACAATTTGTTGCTGAAATAGTGAATAATGGAAGAAAAACAGCAATGGAAGAAAAATGGCTATAGAATTTGACTTTCCCTTTAATCTACAATGAATTAAAATGATGCCTCGGACTTACTATAAACCACAAAGACAGATTTTGAAGACAGACCTCAAGAAACCAAAATAGAGTGTATTCTGGAACATTACTGTTTGCTTTTACAATTCATCAGCAACCATGAAGAACAGGCTCTAATCTTAAAATCATTACTGACATGTTAGTTTAAGAGTCGGGATCATTTCTATGCTTTGTATGGCTTACTCTTCACTTTCTTTATGAGATGTTCAATTCAAGGTAGTTTTCTGGGTAAAATTTAGATCATTCTCTTAGATGTCAACATTAATCCTAATGCACCGCACCCTCCTCTGAATGACTGCAGATTACAAAGTGTCTTTGAAAAAGGATAAAACGGACATGCCATGCAGTAACCAAGTAAATGCAATCCCTGATTAATATGCAAGTTTGAAAAGTTCAGAAAATGTCATCATACTCCATAGGTGCACCCTGTTTTTGGAAAGGTCTGTCTTTGTTTTGCTTGTGTATAAATGTCATTCCACATAAATTTCACCCCAGCAGCTTTTTATAAACTCAAGTCGATGATGATGTGTTCAAATATTTGAGTGTTTCCTTTAAAACTAGAGGCAAAGAAAAAATCTCTTCGATCCGTTGACACAGCTGTGAAAGACCGTGGTGCTTGCACATAGATTTCTTTAAATAACATGAAGAGCTTCTTTTCACCATCCCACTGGTATATCTGGGAGAAGGTATAGTCACTTCCCAAGGCTAGGTAGTAATTGTTCTTGAAGGAGAAAGGCTGCAGCGTCATGGCTCCTCGGGATGGAAGAGCCTGTATCTCCACAAACTGTTTGCTATTCCATTTCATAACTCTGGAGTCACCAATGAATCTCGTGAGCGTGATGTACAGGTTATCTTGCATCCTGAAACTCTTCACAGCCAAGACATCTTCCATGTCGGGGATTTCACTGTGTGGGACAAACTTTTTGGAAACTTTGTTCCACTGGAGTATAATGGGAACCTGGGAGCGGCTAGAGAGGATTAAATGTGATTTCCCATCTATATCGAGAAACTCAGCATCAGTGTCCCTGAACCATTCATGAAGGGACTGGTATGAGTAAAATCCTTTGTTATTCCACTTGTACACTGTTGACAAACCTGCTTTAGAGCTATCTGCTATGACAAAAAACATTTCACTGTCTATCTCAAAAAGCTCTATATCATTTGGCTTGGAAATGCGAGATACTTCGATATCCTGGAATTTGACAAACTTTGTCCAGCTTTCATCATACTTGTAAATGTGTGAGCCACCAAAGAGCTGTGCCACCACCACAAAGACTTGGTCACCAACAAGAATGGCTTTACATCCCACTATGGACTGACCTATTGCCCGAAGGAAAAAAAAAAAGCACATATATTAGCACAGTACAAAGCACCTTTTAAACCACAGAGTTATTACCAAATGACCCCGCCCCCTTTTTAAAATCTTCACCATCTCATAATTTTGTCTTTTACGACATGCTGTCAGAGCTTCTTTTCACACTTTTTTCTCCGCAATAACTGGAAAGATGACTTCAAATGTTGGAAATGTCACACCCCTCAAGGTGTGCAAGTATGGTGCACCCTAAAATGCTCATTCCTTTTTATCCTTTTTCTTTCTCTGCTTGTTCAAACATGTGCCCCCTAATATCCAAAACAATTATTTAAGCCAAATTTTATTATTCCAAAATAACAAGAGTTGTTATCTCATGACTCAGCAGGAATCCGAAATTGTCTTATTCTTGGAACGTCTATCTTTCCAGTTTAAGTAGAAGAACAAAATATAGTCTATTTTTCTTGCTCCAAGAGGGCCAGAGTCAGCTTTTTGGTACTGTAAATAGAAATATTGATGTGTCTTGTGGATATATCACCTGACAGCAGGATGAAAAAGATAAATTTAACTCTGTTGTTTCTGTTAAGTCTTCCTGAGATTATGTTAAACTAGAAATATTTAGGAATACTGCAGTTGCCAGATCAGATCAGATCAAGCTGTGGTCTGTTTTGAGAATGTCAAGTCACTATACAAGATCCACATCAAAAAAGTAACAACCAGACTATTTACAAAATGTTTTGTTGGTTGAAGAGAGGAATTCCTCCCTGAAGCGCACAATTTAAGTGGAACGGTATCTGCACACACTGCACCGACACGTGCATGGTCACAGTCACTACAGGAGACTTGCCCTGGCATCTCTGCTGGCCCCCTACCCATAGGTGTTTCACAGCTAGCCTTGGATGATCTACCACCCTTCCAGTGTAGGAGGGATGGGATTCATCTCAAGTACTGTAAGATATCTGCAGCGTAAACGCAAATGCTTGAGCTGATCATCTAGGCTCTTTCTGGTCTAATTTAGTCAAAAAGCACTCTAGAAAAGACTTCACCTGGCCTGTAGATGTCTCCCTCTGCAGAGCATACCAGCGCCCATTCTCTGCATGTTGACTCTAAAGGCAATCATGACAACTAGTTCAGGTCAATAAGCCCATGTTGTAAAGGGCTAAATTTGGCCATCCGAATGCCAAGCATATAGTTAGTAACGAAGCTCCCCGTGGAGAACATAGCCGGCTCCTGAGCTCTACAAAACGCTCTTCAGGCTCCGCAAAAGGCTCTTTACCTGCCTGTGTCCCTTGGCAAAAGTCTCTCGCTCGCTTACATTTCAGAGTCCAGAGCTTAAGCTTGGGCCTTCCAGCAACACAGGACAGTCATTTGAGAAATTAGTCTCGGCATGCACGCTGGGTGTGGAGCTAGGACACAAGTCCCCAGCAGAAATGTCTCCTAACCATCTCATTCACAAGAAGATGAAATACATCCAGAGGACAGCTGTCTTTGCAAATGATCTAAACTCTCCACTTCATTTTCAGAGCTTTTCTAGAGCTCTGCTAGCTCTCTTCAGGCCATCAACTTCTCAATTTACATCCACGGGTACATATTTCCCCCTAAGCTACCAAAACACAATGAAACTTGAAAAAGAAAAATTTTTCATTTCCAAAATTTCCTGACAGAGGGGTAGCATCTTGTAAACTTTCGTTAGTGACACAGACCGTTGATCTGAGGAGGCAGGTGCTTTCTGCCTTCGTAGACTTCCCACAACACTAGACGAGGATGCAGCATACTCTTTGTTTCCCAAAATGCGAGGTAAAAAATAATCTATCACACACAACAAGGAACAGGAGGGAAGGGTGCTCCATGGACAGATTTAGCTCCTGAGACCTCAGAACCAGTAGCTTGAAGTAGTTGGGAAATTGGGCAGCATATAGCAGCTCTAAAGACTCTGTCCCTGCTGTCATGGTGTGACTGAGCTCTGTATAGCACAATGAGTGTCGGTTAGTGACAGAATGGTTGTTAACATTAGAAAATCACCTGGCATCCATATGGGCTTTTTGTTTGATGAGTAATCTGGCTAGGATGCTAATTTAGCACGTTTGTATATGGAAACTCAATGTGAAAGCTTTACAGCACATCTCTTTAGGTAACAGCCACAGTTTAAATATTTCTATGTCATCTTCAGCTGTGAAACACGCTTTTCTGGCCAGCCTACCCTAGATGCATCCTTCAAACCTATTTCCTTCTACATGCAGTAGAATATTTTTATATTCTATTTTGCAGGCACTTTGGCAAGAGTGAGGGCTCCCTCAGCCTATACTTTAACTTGCAGTGTGATTCAGGCAGTGAGTGTCTAAGCTGGGCCATGGTGTGACATTCACAGCAAATGTTTGTGCCTTCAGAACAATTTACAAGATCAGACAAAAAAAAGCCTAGTTTGTGTGCTACAGCGAGGTTAAATGTGCATGTATTAACAAGATGGACTACTCCATGAAGTCACTCACGTCCAAACATTATACACTTTGACCTGCCAATTTCAACAGAGATTCAGGACAAAAACCATCAGCTGGTCTCACGAATCTTGTCTTTGTCAAATGCCAACAGTTCATCAACAACTGGAATCCCAGTGTTCATATACCTGTGATATTGTCATAACTCCTGAAATTCATTTCAATGTGATCCCACTCCAGCACCATGCAGTTCTCCATGCTGGGCTGTGCAATGGCTACGAACACATCATTCTTTGAGTTGAACGTATCCACTGAAACTGACTGGTAGGGCAAAATCTGGTGAACAACAAAATCTAGAAACATACATTTACAACAATTAGGATACATCCTTGCTGGAAACACAGAATAAGTGGTTGCTGATTATAACAATTAACACTGAAAAATGAGTTAAATACTCTGGATTTTGTGTAATGCTAGCATGGAAGTGTCAGTGCTCACATTAGGCATGCAGCAACAGGGGAAAGCTTCTCCTGCTTTAGGCTTCATAAACTGTCCTCTGGAAATATAGTTGCCAAGGAGATCAAATAGGTAAATAGTGGCAGAAATCAGATTTTCCAGCTAGGCTGGCTGGTATCAATGAAATCAGGATATCGAGAGAAAAGTCTCTTTCCCCACAGCTGGAAGTTGCTTTCCCATCAAGTGAAATGGCCTTGCTAGAATCACTTTCAAGCTGAGAGATAGCAACTTCCAGCTGAAGTCCAATAACTTCTTAAGTCATGCAAATTTAATCACTAGCAATTTGTGTTATGCTAAACCAGGCAGAAAGTGAAATGATAAGCTGAAGTTTGCCTGGGGATAACCCCATTTCAGCTAGACCAGAGACGAAATGGTGTAATCAAAAACCCAGTTAATGTAATGTTTTATGGGGCATTGTAAAGTAGTTTAGGCATAAAATACAACCAACCTGCAAATTACTATCCAATGGAAAACTTATTTAGATGCTAAGACTGAGGAGTAGGAGCAACCTCTGAAGACTAAGAGTATAACTCCAAAATTCAAGATTTCATCTCAAAATCCAAGTGCCTTTGTAGATTTAACTCCAAAATTCACCCTGGGCTAAGTCAGCAGTCAACACAGAGCCAATGTGGGGCAAAGAGAGGAGACTTGGGTCTGAATTTGACCTCTGGCCTGACAGCTGAGCAAGGTCATTATTATCAGAAAAAGAAAACGGTATAGCAGCGCTGACAAAGGAAAGCCAGCACTTGGGTCTAGAACGTGGCAGAAGGCCTGCACTGAAGTGATGTATGGATATAGACATATAGAAAAGGAAATGCATCTTCCACTATGATGCAGTTTCTCTGCAGAACCATGCACCGCTCTGTTTCAAGCTCCATTTGCTAGATGCTTTCACCATGCACTCCTACACTGGAAGGGCCTGAGCATCCAGGGATTTTGGTGACATGGTAATTAAGTCCTCACTCGAATCCCTCATTTTGGTGCATTATGAAATAATTGTTTTTGAATGAAGAACTCTCTGTCTCTGCACGCTTGACAGCCTTGCCCTTGAGGAGTTAACACTTCTGGAGGATAAAGATGGATGACTACCATTAAACAAACAGAGCAGATTCTACAGCTGCAAAAGAAATGACAGTCTCCATTCTTCGAGGGACTATTATAAATAGAGTTTGGGCTTGATTCATAAATGCTGGTAGGAAAACAAGAAAGTTATCTTCAGTCTCACTGGGAAAATAAAAGGACTGGAGAAAACTGACACCAAAGTACGCAGAAAGTAAAAGTGATAAACTATGAAAGGTAGCTAAGGATGGACAATAGCGGATACAGTCACAGAAAATCAAAATATTGTTAAAATCTTGAGAAAAAAACAAAAAAACTAATGCTGAAAAAGACATCTCTTGAAATCTGAACAGTTGTGAAACACACTGAGGGAATCTGTGAATTAAAACAAACCAGTCTGTGTGTTAAAACCCACTGCTCATTCAGAAATGATTCAGTGTTAACACAGCTATCTTTACTTGTACCTGTCATTGGACTCTTTATGTCACTCGATGAGTAAAAATGGGTAACAAAATCAGTCATAATCAGTAAAAAGCAATAAACATCATTTTTAGCACCAGTTGGAAATACCAGACTCTAATGTGGGACAGGGTTACACAGTAAAGAGATGCTGCCACATCAGGCTTGCAAAAAATGTAGGTCTTAGGGGCTTGATTTAGTTTTACAGGCGGGTCCACATGCCTTGCTTTAATGCTAGAAAGAGATCATACAGTAAATACAGAGTTGGAGGGGGAAGTTCCCCAATGTTCTTCTCTTTTAAGCTGGATCAGCCTGCATGGGAGAGGGAAGAGGATATGGCCCTTGCTTCCCCCCTGCGCCGCTGGCTGCGCAGGCTGTCGCTGTCTCCCTCTCACCCCAACGCATCCCGATACCCTCTCTGGCTCAAGACGTGGTTTTGACACTGCTTTCTGCCGGCTGAGGGCTGGGGCGGTCCCCCCATCCTCCAGCCGCCTGCTCTGCCTCCGCACGAGCTGTCACGGATGAGGGACCCAACGCTTTTGTTGTTGGGCTGATTTCCCTCCCGGCAGCCTCTGCTCTGGCTGATCCCAGCACACAGGAGCTCTGATGCTGGCAGAGCAGAGAGGAAGCGCGCGGGGAACGCTGGAGGACACTGAAGAGAAAGGGGAGTGATGACCTGTTTGGGCAGCTGCTCCTAAACTGCATCCTGTGACTTGGCCACCAGTCGTTCCCCTCTCCTCACAGCCCTTCTTCTCCACGGCGGAGACTTGTGCTCTAGGTGAAGCTACTCGGGACCTGGGGTGCTCTCAGGGAGCGTTAGCCATCCCTTCCCGTGTCCCACCACGGTGGCATGGGTGACCTCCAGCACAGGAGTGAGTATGGAGCAGGTAACTCTTAATTTGCAAACTACCTTCCTCCCAGCCAGTGGGGAAAGAGAGGATCGCCTCCAGAAGACAGTCCCAGCTAGGTAAAGAAAGGGGAAACCAAGCTTTCAAAGCTCAGCGAGATGATCCCTGCTGGCAGGTCTGGGCAAAGCAGGTCCCAGGCACGCACACAGCCTGTTTCCAGTGACTGTGGGAGCGCGAGGCCCATTTTCCAGTCTCCTAAAAGTACGTGTTCCCCTGCCATGCTTACAGCCACAGTACAGCCCCCTCACACACCGTTGCGGGAGAAAGACAAGAAACGAAGTGAAACAGCTTAACCTGCTTCCATGATGCAAGCTGTGAGAAATGGAAAAGAGAGATCATAGAATCACAGAATCATTAAGGTCGGAAAAGACCTCTAAGATCATCAAGTCCAACCGTCAACCCAACACCACCATGCCTCCTAAACCAGGCCCTGGAGTGCCACGTCTACACGTTTTTGAACACCTCCAGGGATGGTGACTCCACCACCTCTCTGGGCAGCCTGTTCCAATGTTTAAACACTCTTTCGGTAAAGAAATTCTTCCTGATGTCCAATCTAAACCTCCCCTGACGCAACTTGAGGCCATTTCCTCTCGTCCTATCGCTTGTTACTTGGGAGAAGAGTCCAACACCCGCTTCACTACAACCTCCTTTCAGGCAGTTGTAGTTGTAGAGAGCGATAAGGTCTCCCCTCAGCCTCCTCTTCTCCAAAAGAGAGACAAAAACAGTTAAAACTGCAGATCACCGACACTGTGGATCACTTTCTCTGTGAATAAGTGATAGCGTTTTGTTCTTTGGCTTTTTGTTTAATATGGCAGCACCTCTTTACATCTCTCCTCCCATTACCATTGTAGCAGTTCAGAGGACGCAATGAACTGACGGAGCTGCTGAGATGCATGTTTTACCAAGCAAATTGCTTTGTTACCACATCCTACGTCCAGTCACGCTCAACACAGAGTACCAGAAAGCAGAAATGATCATGCCTGGCAAAGAAGGGAAAGACAATACTAAAGACTAACATGAATGAAAGAGGGGTTTGCAGAGCACTGCCCGTCACTGAGCGGGAAAGGAGAATACACCTACACGGTATGTTGCTTTACTTCAAAATATGGTACAAGCCTGAGCCTGTGACTAAGCAATCCTCAAGGAATGAATATGGGCATATTTACGCTCCCTTTGGATCTGGGGGAGGCAATGGCAGAGGAGGAAAAAGCAGCTGTGGCCTGACACCACAGACCACCAAGGCCACCGGAGGGTTACAGCTCAAGCAAGGTAACTTCCAGTTCAGTGCAGGGGACATGATGCTGTCTCAACACATTCCTGAAGATTTGCATTTCTACTCTATTTATCTCTGTTTTGTCTCTTAGGGGTCATTTCTGCATGCAGTCTGTCCCTCTCGGACACTTTGTAAGGACGCCAGAGCTCCATGTCTTCTGCACCCTCCACCTTTGCTACGCACTGGAGCTCTGGGAAGCCTGCTGCTGCCTGCCCCAGGCCAGAGGGGTTAGGCACACAGCCTTCCCTCACAGCAGCCAGAGAATGACTGGTTTGAAAACGTCCTTTACTATCTGAAGAGTGTATTACAGCTATATGCTGTGCTGTGAGAGCACTTCTCTGATGGCATTTGAACAAATATTCAGCTGGGCAATCCTTGCACCACGTAACGCTCCCCAGCAAACAGCATGTGAAATTAGATTTATGCTTGGTGTAATTTCGCTTACAGCAGACAAAGGGTGAATTTTGCCTGTAGCAACTTTATAGTTAGCTTTCTAGGTACAAAGAGATGACAGAGGGCAGGTCGATCAGTATAGGTCTGACGACCCAGTAGATAAGGCTTGTTCTCACACACTGTTAGTGCTGTGCAATTGCTTAAACCAGATTGAAATGAAATAAAGCCTGCTTTTACTTTGTACTTTTGCATCTCGGTGATTTGGCAGACACAGGAATGTAACTTTGGTACTGTTCTAAGCTACATTGCTCTCCTGTTTTTGACATCCTTTTATGTAGCAGATAATTGCGCTGTACCTCTGCTGCTCTTCTGACGTATTTTTGAATTCTGAGTTCATTCTCTTTTCCTTTACATACTGCCCTTGGATTACCTCTCATACCTTGTCCTGAAACTTTATTTTACATTACTAGTAATCAACTTTTCTATTGTCCTTTAATGATGATGGCTGCCTTGATGACAGATGAGAGCTCGAATGCCTCTGATATTACTGTATAGAAAAAAGGCAGAGTGCTGACATCATATACATGAAAGATGAAAAACAATACTCACAGCTGATATTCTCAGTTATATGATGTGACTACATTTAAAGATAGGTAATTGCAGCTGTTCAGTCATAAAATATAAGCATAACCACATGCAAGTTTCTCTTCACTTCCCTCAGCATGCTTTACATTCCCTAAAATAAAAATCAAGATCCTCAACAAGACAGTAGTCAGAATATTACTGGACATTTTTCTCCAACTTAATGGAGTTCCACGGAGAACTGCTGGCAGTATTGCCGCCACATTTAATGGTATTAAATTGTGGCCTATTGAATAAAGATAACAGATATAGCCACATTATTTTAACTCCTTTTCATTGCTCTCTGTGAAATACAGAGATTTGGGGAAGCTCATCTGCCATAACTATATGGCCTTATTCCAGATAATAGAAAGCATTCTGTGATGAAAATTAAGTCACAAAGTGAGTCATAATCAAGTCTTTTGGAATATGAATAGTCTGAGCTCTTCTCCCATTATCACTTAATCCCAATAAAAACTTGCTACTTACTTTGGCTTCGAAGTGTAATTTCCCCGTTTTATGCTTGCTCTAGTACTTGGAAGTGCTTTGTATGTAACCCTCTCCTCCCCCCAGGTCATGCTCACAGAAGCGAAAGGGTATAGTCTAAACTTCTGATATTTAACCATTTGTAGTGTGCTTAGAAATATACATTCTGAATACCTGTAGTGGTGCATTCATAATCAAAACTTGCCACATCATTTAACTTCTTATCCTGATATTCTGCTGGACCAATACACAGGACATCAGAAACAGTGGAATTTGTCATCTTTAACCACAAAAACAACCACTTGGCTTTGCAGTCACACTCAAATTTATTTCCCCTTAAATCTCTAAAAAAACACACAGAAATAAACATATTTGAAAAGGTTGATAGCAATATGAATACTACAGAACTGTTATCACCTTGACATGCTGAATTTAAAAATATCTGAGTAGCCTTGAATTGGTTTTGAACTGAGAACAGGAAAGTTTCTTAAGTTTTATTCAGACTCTCTTACTATGGACTCTCCTTCACTGAGCGTTGTCCTTGAAAAACAGTTTCAATCTAGGAAGTATGTCCACATATAATCTTACTAATAGAGCACTGTGATTCACGTGGGAAGTCACTCATGTTTACAAGTTTTCATAGGATTAGGACTATAACGTAATAAATCCTGACAGTGTGGTTGTCTGCTGCAAGCCTCCATCCCACCATCTACCACTGACACAGATAAATCCCATTCCTTCACTAAGGACTCCAGTACCACTGGTTGACAGAGTGGCCGTGCTGGTACCACTTCTGTGTTACATTAAAATACAGATGTAAGGCTTGTATTTTTAGAGTTGTTGCTGATGTGGAGTCAATTTAACCTCCCTCTACTAATGTATGTGCAATTTCAACACTGTACCTGTTCTTCGATCCCTTGGCAATTTTTGTGGCTTACAATTATACTTTTCTATTTGGGAGAGCCAGGCCAAAAATAGGGGAAGCTGACTAGCAGCTCAGTTATACAAAAAAACACTGACAGTAACTCAGCAATGTGCTACAACTGCACAGAAACAAGAAAAAAAGCATTTTTTTTTAAATGAATGCCTTTTACTAAAATAATGTCAGGGAATACATTCAACAATAACAGGAAAAAATGTTCAGAGAAATTGTAGTTTTAAAATTATTTTTCTCCCCTTCCCTAAAAAACAATTTATATGAAACATCAGAAAGAAGTACAATAATGCAAGCTATGTACAGCATCACGAGAAGCAACAGTGATTTGAGAAATAGCAGTTATTTTAGAGGAGTCTACCAAGCAAACAATTTGAAAATGAGAAAATCTAGAACAACAAAAGGCACACTTCTTTTCTCTGCAGATATCAGGTACAACACCACACAAACCCAGAACGTAAAACTCAGAGTAACAGAGTGACAGAAGCAGGCAGTCAATAGAAAGATTCTCATTACTTACAGTTCAATTAAAGAATCTAAATCACTGAAGACATCCCTTGGCAGAGCTTTGAGATGGTTATTGGCCAAAGAACTAGAAAAGAAAGTTAGAGCTTAGTATCATTGCTACCTTTTGCCTGGCTGACTCTTAGTAAGTCTGAGTTCACTTACAGGTTGTTAATTAACTGGTACTGTCCAGCCACTGGCATTGTTAATAGTTACGAGGAACAGGCACATAATTATTCTCATTCAAGAATGGAGATTGCTTAAAGCTCGCGTAAAAGTAAAATATATAAAGCTTTTTTATTGCCCAGGTGCAAATGTAACATGCAGAGCAGTCACTGAGCGTACTGAAAAGAAACAGGAATGTTAATCAGGAGTAGGCAGTATCACGGTGGTACCGGCGCAGCATCCACACGTCACGGCTGCACCCCAGCATGAGCTGCGAGTGTGCGCAGGCAGCTGAACGTGCCGCAGCGCTGCCAGAGCAGGAATTTTTTAAAGGCCACTTTTTAATTTGTGGAAGGCACATTACTGACAGCAGGAGGAAGCTGACGCACGGAGGGGAAGGGAGGTTTTCTGTGTGGCAGGAAAATGAGCAGTCCCCCAGAAGAGTTTTGTTCAAGAACAAATTACTCTGCCAAGTGTTAAATAACTTACAGGTGAGTCAGGTCTCGAAGGCCACGAAATGCATTTCTTGAAATGGTTTCAATTTTGTTTCCTTCAATGAATCTAGGCAAAAAAAAAAAAAAAAAAAAAAAAAAAGAGTATTTTAAAAGACTTTAATTAGCAGTATTATTAGCATCACCAGTGCTTTAACCTATGGTCTCCAAATTCAGCAGGTTCCTGGGTTGCCCCTTCAGACTTAACGGCAGGGAAGTCTCGGTGGAGCTGCTCACATTCCCTTTTCCCGTTTCCCCAGGTGGGCCACAAGGAACGACACAGATACCGGGCAGCACAAGGGAGAGCGCATGACACAAATATCCAGCAGAAGAGGAACAAAATGAACAAAGCAGAAAACATTATTCCTCTGTTGGTTAATCCTCTTGGGGTGTGTTACGTGAGGCAAGAGACTTGTGTAGGAGAGGCCTCCGAGATGGACTTTAGAAGCTAAAGTCCTACCTTCCTCTCACAAATCGCCTGCGTTTTAAAACCACAGGGCAGCACAGCAGTGCCGGGGCTGCCCAGGCTGCAGATGGACGCTCCAACAGGGAGCTCCCGTGGCTGCACGCACAGTGCCACCTCCGCACGCACAGAGCCGTGACGTGAACTGCAGCTACATACTGGTAGACATCTGAAGCTGCATAAATGGCAAGACTGCTGCCTTGTTTGTCTTCTTGCTGCCGCAGTTCAGCTCTCTCCAGCCAGGATGCCACCTCTGCAGGGTGCCCGGCTGCACACAAGTCACGGCCCTGTGTGCTGGGGGAATAATGACAGGCACGTATCGATTCCAGGAGCATGCTGCTCCTCCTGACTGCACATCAGCATTTAAAGAAAGAGCTGATATTTGAGCATCTTGACCCCCGAGCACTTGAGGACGCATCCCTAAATACACCATCAGCCCTGCAAAGCAATTGCAGCCAGGTGGCCATCAAGATATTGCACAGTACAGCTGTACCTGGATGAAGACAACTGCAGGCTGACTTTATAAAAGGTTTTATGAGATGAAACTGTCTCCCTTTCTCCTATGCATCCTTGTTTGCCTTTCAGGGAAATAGAGGAAAAATGCTATGAGCCAAAGTCTCTTTGAGAGAGGAGTCAAGACGGGGATGCGGATGACGACAAGTGCTCTTGGTTCTGCAGTTTAGGCATAGCCAAAATCCTTCATGAAGTGACCATGACCCTGCCTGCAGGCAAAGGGTGTGGATGAGATGTGTCTGTGTGTGGGATGTCAGAAGAGGGTCAGCCGTACTCAGTTACAAGGCTGTCTGGGGACACGAATTCAATCTGCAGAGCAGAGAGCCTCCTGACACCCTCACCGGCACCTGGCATCCCTGCACAGTGCCAGCTTGCCGGTCCGTGAAAAATAAACACGGCTTCACTGAACACACTGAAGTGAGACGATGGACATTTGGGCGGGACTCAGTAATTTGCCGGATTCCTGAGTCACCAAACCTGGCCTCGAAGAGATGCTACCCTGGGAAGGCCACTCCGATCACCAGCGGGTGGTGATCTTGTTTGTCAGCGGGGTTTTCTTATTCTCTGTAAGGTCTGGTCACTGGTAGCTGAAAGACATGAGTTATTGAAGCTGTAATGGTGTTACCGGCCGCATGGCCAAAGACAACCCCAGAGAAAGGCCACTCGCACCCAGTTCCCAAATGGCGGAGGTGTGATTTGCTGGGAAGAGGAAGAGCTCTGTGGACTTGGCAGGGAGGGCGACCACAAGCATTAACCGAGACCTCTTGTTCAGCTGCTACTAAAGGAAATTGAAACTGTGAGGCTTTACCAGTCTTCACTCTGCTCTCTGGTTTGCAGCTGGCAACCAGCGACAGAGATTTTCCCTTTGGCCAGCTGGGGAGGGGCAGGATTTGTTTCTTGCAGGCAGGGGGTCTGGCTGCAGTTACCCATGCAACTGCTACGACTGCCTGTGCTGCTGGGACACGCTCCATGCTAGACTCATCAGCACTTGAAAGCAAGTCATTAATGAAGCAACATACAAATGTTTTTCTTCCTTTTTGCAAACATTCTGCGAATTACTTTTTTCCCCTGTAGACACATGGAAAAGAGAATGATTAGATAACTCGCTATTGCCGAAAAATCCAGATGTAGCTGAATCGTGGATTTCAGCATATACCATTTACCATTATCCTCTATTTCTTGGTCTGCAAATTCCATCGTTGGCTGCTCCGCACGTATCAGACTACTAGTCCTGAATATACCCCGCCTTAATACCTACTTGCCTGCAAGACTTAAGCAAGAGTCAGTTCTGTGAGCATTGGTCTTCCTTTAGAAAAACACAGAAACATCTTCCACAGCTACTTTTCAGCACAGGAAGGTGGGTGGAAAGATGAATTTTTTTGCAGGTCATATTCAGAGTTTCAAACGTACCAGCTCATGTCTGGTAACACAGAGAAATGGCAGTCCTTTGGAGTAGGAAGTGAGGACAACCTGGTACCAGGGCTAATACTTTTTTTAAAATAAAAAAGGGTGACCTAAAAAAAAAAAACAAAGCCCAAAAGAAAAGACCGGGAAATGAAGGTAATGTAAAAATCAACGAAGAAGTGAACTAAGTAAAGAAAAGGAAAGTTAAATAAATCTAAAGAATAATATAAATAATTACAATAATTTATATTTTTATATTATATGAAATATATATTTACATACTCATATATTTATCATTATTTATAATATAAAGACAAATGCCACAGGCATTAAATGGGATATCAGAAAACAGGCAAAGTTGGAGAGGAAAGTCTGGGGGAAGAGAAGCAGTCTGGTAACCAGGGTTGTTCTGGGCAGTACACGGATACTCTGCACCTCCTCCAGGCTGCCAGCAGGCCAGGAGAAGCTTCCCCACCTCCTTCCCAAGGTTCAAAACCCCTTGACAGTGACGGCACTGTTCTGCAAAGCCAGGACAAGCTCTTGCTCAGCAGGCCCGTTTCAGTGTACTGTAATTGCACAGAGCCACCTTGCACTCACGGCATATTTTAAAAATCCACTGCGAACTCTGAAAAATGGTGAGCCACCGTAAAGGACATTTGCACAGGAGTGGAACATAAATCCTTCATCTCCCCTGCTCCTGGGAATCACAGTAAAGACTAAGACTCCGCGGCAGGAGTCTTGGCAACTTATCAAAACATCTTGATTTATAAAGGACAGGGGAAGACATAAAGTACCAAACTTACAGGTATTCTAGATGGAAGAGACCAGCAAAGGCATCATCTCGTATAACAGTGAAGGAGTTGGAGTTCAGCAAGCTGAAAACGGAGAGCCGGCATTAGGAAAGCACATTAAAACGTGACACACTGGATTATGCCCATTGTGTTTATTGCCCATGACCAAACTAATCTTACAGACTCGAGCCCATATTGCCCCACCAACGCAGCACACATAAAATACTGTGGAACAGTCTATTAAAAAAAAAAGCCAATCAAAGGCATAATGTGATGCTAGTTAATGTCCACTACTGCCCAGGAAAAATGTTTGCTGTGCCATTCACCTTGGTTAAATGCAACCTGGCCCTTGACTCCCTGCTCCCCTGAGCAGGAAAAGCCGTCCTTAGAAGGTAGGTCTGCTGAACGTGGACCCCAGTTGCCCACCACCCCTCCAGCCACACTGAAAATTTTCAAGAGACCACCTCAGCGCCACTCCTGAGCTCCCAGAAAGCGGGGGGAGCCCTCTTCTACAAGCACCAGCTCTCATTTATGCAGTCTCGGTGGATCAACACTTGCTCGTTCTGCACTCCCAGGGGGATGCTTCAAGGCCGACCTGCAGACAGGCTACGGCCCGCAGCGTGGGAGGACAGCACTCGGTTCACGTGGCTGGTTCGTCAGCTGGAAACACAGACGTGCCCAAACCGCCAGAGACGGAGAGTCCTGCTGTTCTTGCAAAGCAAAGCCCTGTGTCCGCAGGCAGCGAGGAAGAGCAGCGGTGCTGCCTGCTCCAGGCACTGCCTTGCCTTCCCGCGTGAACTTCAGGGACAAAACGTGTTAGAGCTGCACCAGAGCGGCTGTCACCTGAGCCAGGACAAGGCAGTCAGGGAGAAGGATGCTACAGAAGGGCTTTGCCAGCAAAGTTCCTTCTTTGCTGTATCAAAGCACAACAGCGGATGATGTCCAATGTTGACATTCAAAGGCACAAAGAGCGATCTCCTTTTAAGAAAACAGCAAAACTGCTTATTTGGTCTAAAAATCGAACGCTACTCAGAAGTCCTTTTTGGAAAATCTCAGAATTTTCCGCTACGAGTGAATATGTCTGCACAGATCACCTTATTAGAGTAACTTATTAATCCTCCTTTTGTATGGTTTTAGGCATTTTACTAAAATTAATTTAGAAGACTAATGAACACAAAATGCAAACTTCCCCTGTCGTCCTCAGTTGTTATGCTAGTACTAGACAAATGCTCCTTAAATTATCCCAAAGAAATCTGACAAAGATGCAGACCACCATCAAAAAAAAATCCTTGCGTCACTATTTTACCATGGCTACTGCCACAGAAGACAGAGTCCCGAGGTACCCGAGTGCTCAATTATGCATGTATCATCTCTTTTGTCATTTAAATATTCTTTTTTTTCGTGTTTGAAGGGAAAAGTCACAAATTACACTAACCAACAAAATTTGTCAGGGCCCAAGGCGGTGGCGGTCACAAACCCCTCTCGCTCCCACGTCTGATCTACCGCATAAAGTGACATGGGCAACTTCTGACTTTCTCAACAACTGACCTCTGCCCCAGCACCCCACACACCCCAACATCTCCTCCTGGAAATCTACTACAGCTAAGGAAAAGGGATAACCTTCATCTGCTCTTCCTCCCTCTTCCCGGTACCACTATCCAAAACAAGCCAGATTCCCCCCACCTCTAATTTTCCACCCACGGTTTCTCTCAACTCACCCTTGCAATCATCCCTTCCCTTCCCAGCTGGCACAGGTCTGCTGTTTGCCCCCATTCACCGGTGGGCAAAGTCTCCCTGCCTTCTGCCCAGGGCTCTGTGCTGGCCCCCAAGTCCCTCAAAAACTTGGGTTTGGGACAAGTGCCACGCTAAAGAAGGTGAAAGCCTCCACCCCTTGCTTTGCCCACTTCTCCCCCATGTTTTCCATGGGGTGCTGCTCCCCCCAAATAGCGAGACAGGCCTTTGAGAGTGAGGTGGGGATGCTCGAGGAGAGGAGGCTGGCCATCATGCTACCAAACGCTTTTAGGGACTATCTCTTGCTAAGACCAACTTTAACATCTAAAATCTGTGGCAAGCACTTAGCCTGGGTTTCTGGCGTGCCTCGCCTCTTTTTGCCGAATTTTTCTTTGCAGCGTATCTTTGCTTTGGGGGTGACCTGGTCCTTACAGGGGGAGGCGTGGAGGGTCTGCTTGGTATTGGGCATTACAGGCAGGCTGCACTGGGCTAGCCAGGGCACAGGCAGCAGCACGGCTTCTCTGCAGACTACCAGAGAAACAAGTATCCAGGCTCCCCAGGGGGATTGTACCGCACCCCGTATCTCTGTGCCTTCCCTGCTACTGCCTCCTCCGACAGCTAAATTAAAGCAAGTTTGGGTCAGCTACCGGAGCTGCAGGCACACACCTGGCTGCAACACGGGTGCAACCAAATGATTTGTCTGAGTTCAGGGAGGAGGGAGGGCTGCAGAGTGCCGGGAGCTGGACCGCTGTCCCCTGGGACACAGGACCATCCAGCCTGTAGGTCCATCAGGTCAGAAGGCATCCGAGGGGCCGCCCTCCAGGTAGGATGCTGAAGCACAGAGTCAAGCTGCGGACACCACCAGCACTTCAGGCACGGCGGCTTGCCTCCGAGGTGCGTCCCGGCAGCCTCTGCTCGCCCCGCGTCGCGCCCGCAACATCCCAAAGGCGACGCGAGACTCACGGGCACAAAGTGAGCGCGAGTGAGAACCGCCACATGATGCCGGGGGGGAAACTCTGCCCTAAACTTATTAAAGCTGGAATTTAAAAACAAAAAAAAAGGAACTTAGGGCATCAGAAAACATTTTGTCCTCCTTCAGTAACTAAACACACGTTCTACGAAGTGGTTTATGCGTGGAAAATGCATCCTCCGTTGCGAAACAGCAGCTGCATCAGCGGGGCTGCACAAGCCGGGCAGGCGCCCCTCACCTCCCTTTCCGCCGGGGCACCCGTAACTCTTTTTCGGAGGAAGGGGCAAAGCGCTAACTGGCCGCCGCTTCTGCCGGTGCCATACTTACAGCAGCTGCAGGGAGGGCAGGTGGGAAAACATCCTGTCCTTGACTTCGGAGAAGGTCCCGTTTACCAGGCTCCTGGACAAAGAGAGGCCACCCATCAGGCGGGACCGCCCCGCAGCCCCCCGCCGCCCTCCTCCCGGCACCGCGCCCCCCGCACTCACAGGGAGCCCAGGCCGG
>WAAD01032167.1:4214-31343 GCA_013389945.1 Fregata magnificens | reverse complement strand
CGGCCGGGCGGTGCGAGGGGCGGTGCGAAGCGGGGGCCCGCTCCTCGCTGCCGGCTGAGGCGCGCCCGGGCGCTGTCGTCTTGGATGTTCTCGCAGAACCATCACCAGAAAAATGGGGGGCAGAAGAATCCCTTGGTCGAGGTGCACCGCACCTTCAGGACGGGTATTCGCGCAGGGATTCGAAATTTACTTTAATAAACCCCAAAAATCGGCTGAAATGGTACGGCTTCGCAGGGCAACCTGTGCTAGCAGTTGAGCTAGGGGGGAAATAACTCACTGGGATGACTTATTTTCCTCCTAGCTAGCCCAAATTTTGATAGGAAAATCTCATTTCCTATTAGTCTTTATAGTGTGAAATTGTATGAACTTTCTTAAGAGAGATATATATAGTTGCCGTTGTATACTGCATAGTCACGCCTGCTAAAAGACCCCGGCTCATTGCAAGGAAGAGGACAACAGCCCCCACTCTGAAGAAGAAAGGATGCTCCTTGGGCTGCTGAGGTGACAGCAGCATCCTCGCCCCTCTAACACCTCCGTGAAACCTGCCCATCACCTGGCATCATAGCAACTGTAGCAAGGCCGACCCCAGGGACGTCTAGGTCCAGAAAGAAGCAGATGGATGATGATGCCATAGAATTACAGTTGCTTTGCAAAACGGTAGCGTGTGTGTGTGTTAAGTAGCGATGGATCAAATCGTGTTGTATCTGGATGCCTGAAGGTGTAAGAACCATGTGTAAAACCGCATTCAGGGTGCCCCAAATTGAATGGGACACCTCACGAGCATGAATAAAAGCATTGCTCTTGTAACTCTATCCTTTGCATCCCAGCCTCTCTCCTCGGTCAGCACGGGCCGGTTGTGAAATTTTTGTGACGATTTCCATTGCTGCAACCTGTGTCTGCCATCTCTCACCGTTTACTGCGCAGCTCCAGCATAGCCTCCCGTTAGGTAGTTGAAGACAGCAGTGAGGCTCCTCTTCTTCATGCAGAGCAGAGTCAGGTCTCATCATCTCCACCCACACGTAATCCCTCCGGGAGGCAAAAATTCAGAAAGCATGAGCAACACCTGTGCGAGCGGGTTAATTCCTTTATCGTCTGATTAGGTAGAAACAAGGCAGAGAAATTATTTGAGGGCAGTGGTATTCCCAGTTTTCTTTGCTTGGTTTTATCTTTTCAGTGATTTTAATGATTCATGTAATACATCTCTTCACAGGAGCTATTATGCACCACACCTGCACCTTAATTGAACAACTGCAATAATCTCAGGATGTTTATTTCATTGGCAAGCAGACAGAAATTGTTGCAAACTGTGAGCCCCGTTGGATTTTCCTGTCATTCTTTTCCGGCTGGGTCACGGGTGCTTTATCCTGAGGTCACTGTCAACCCCCCCCCAAAATAAATACAAGGACACTGCCAGAAATCAAAAGCTTTTGATACTGTCTCTCACAGTATCCTTTTGGGCAAAATGTCCAGGACGCAGCTAGACAAGTCCGTAAGCATTGGGTGAGCAATTGACTGACAGGTTGGGCTCAAAGAGTTATATTAAATGGGGTTACATCAGGCTGGCGGCCAGTCACCAGTGGGGTTCCCCAGGGCTCAATTTTAGGGCCAGTGCTCTTTAATGTTTTTATAAATGATCTGGACGCAGGAATCGAACGTACATTAAGTAAGTTTGCCGATGATACTAAAATGGGAGGAGCTGTGGACTCCCTCGAGGGTAGAGAGGCCTTGCAGAGAGGTCTGGGTAGACTAGAGAGCTGGACAATTACCAACTGCATGAAATTCAACAAGAGCAAGTGCCGGATTCTGCACCTGGGATGGGGTTGTTAAAGGAGAAGCCGCAGCCTGAGCATTCACACACCGTTCAGGGGGTCGCACACATGCCACCAGAGACTTTAACTGCTAGGACCGGCGTCCTTTGCAGCAGGCAGCTCCGTTGAGCCGACGGGTGCCCCTTTTCGACTCCTCGCTCACACACACTCACTCTCGGGCGCTTTCTCTCCCCTCAGGCTCGACCCTAGGTTTCCCTGAAGCAGTCTCCCACATGATGTGTGCCAGACGAATTTATTGAGTGGTACAGCAGTAAGGAACAGCTCGAGCTGGGTGCCTCCGGAGAGGGACACCGAACAAAGAAATCCCTGGGCAATTATACCCTTACAATCTAAGTTCCCCTTCCCTCACACAATGGTTCGGTCCAATAGCACTATTTGGGTCTGGGTCTTCTTGTTCCTTACTGGATCCTTCCTCTGTCACCAGGCGGGACATTCCTTTTCTTATCTTAATGGATGCAGCGTCTGCTGATGGTCACGGCTACCTTATCTGTCTGGTTTGCACCGCTTTCACGGCCTTCCTTCATGTAGCTAAGTAAAAGTTCAGTATACGGTCAGCGGACGTAGGTGAAAGTTCACCGCTTGCGGCCTAAGGCTTTAACAAGCCTTGCTACTAACGCTACATATCGGATTCTGTTTGAGCTAGAAAGTGACTTCTACTCCAGGGATGATCTTGGTTATACATACAAACTGGGGGGCAAGAGGCAGGAGAGCAGCCCTGTGGAAAGAGATCTGGGGGTTTGGGTCGATGGCAAGTTGAATGTGAGTCAACAGTGTGCCCTGGCAGCCAAAAGGGCCAACCGTGTCCTGGGGTGCATCAAGCACAGCATAGCCAGCCGGTTGAGGGAGGTGATTGTCCCACCCCACGCTGCACTGGTGCAGCCCCACCTCGAGTACTGTGTGCAGTTTTGGGCGCCTTAATGGAAGAAGGACACCAAACTATTAGTGTGTCCAGAGGAAGGCAACCAAGATGGTGAAAGGTCTCGAGGGCAAGACTTACGAGGATTGGCTGAGGTCGCTTGGTTTGTTCAGCTTGGAGAAGAGAAGGCTGAGGGGTGACCTCATCGCAGTCTACAGCTTCTTCAAGGGGGGCAGAGGAGGGGGAGGTGCTGGTCTCCTCTCTGGTGACCAGCAAGAGGACACGAGGAAATGGAGTGAAGCTGCGTCAGGGGAAATTCAGATTGGCCATTAGGAAAAGGTTCTTCACTGAGAGGGTGGTAGGTCACTGGAACAGGCTCCCCAGGGAAGCGGTCATGGCACCAAGCCTGTCAGGGTTCAAGGAGCGTCTGGATGATGCTCTTAGTCATATGGTTTAGTTTTAGGTAGTCCTGCGAGGAGCAGGGCGTCGGACTCGATCTTATGGGTCCCTTCCAACTTGAGATATTCTATGATTCTATGAAACAAAAAAGGCACAACAATAATTTCCCAAAACGGCAGCAAAGTTGTGATGTTCCCATGAACCAGACAAGACATTTCTCCATGAGGCACGGCTGCTGTGGCCATCCAGGGATGTCACTTTGATGCATCTGCCCTTTCCAAGTGGCACTCAACACGCCGTCAGGAAAGGCAGTCTGGGGTTTGGTATTGCTACAAGGTTTTAAACGTCTGCAAATGCCATACTGGTGTGTAAAGCACCTTCTCTAAAAGATACACACCTGTTTCACCCCAAAGCCTTTAGGATCCCAACTCCGCGACTCAATTCTGCAACTTTTACTTGTGCTGAGCCGTTTCATGCAAACCTCTAAAAATCTCGGGGCACTTTTCAGAAGGGAAGCCTATTTGCCTGCTATCACTGCGTTTTCTGATTTAACTGCAATTTATTTGGCGATCATCTCCCCCTCCCTGGGGAAGAGGAAGGAGGATTTTCTCTCTCCCCACCTGGGGCTTTTCATGCAGCTTTGCCTGCAGCAGCCCTGCTCCACTCAGTGAGGGGCTGCCAGGCACAGACCGCGCTCTCTGGGGGTCTCGGGGACGTCAAGGAGCCTTCCTCGTGAGCCAGAGGAGGATGAGGTGGAAGGGGAGGCAGGTGCAGCCAGGCCGGGGTACTGCACGGGAGGGAGCCAGCGTGGAGAGTGAACGCTTCGTCTGAGGCTGAGGAGAGAGCCTGGAGTGCCAGCAGGACGCAGCAGACGGCCCTGTCTTGCTGAAACTAAAATGAATGATTGTTTCAGAACATCCAAATGACAGAAAACAGGTGTGTGTGGGGGTAAGAAATATAAATATGCATATACATATGCACATATAAATTTCCTTAAAAGAACATTAAAAAATTGCTTGTTGTAAAAAGCGATGTCTGTTGTATCCATATAGTAGCCCTGCATAAAAATGAAATCCTCTTTTTTCTTTGAGAAGAAAAAAGGTGTTGAAATAGAGCCCCGAAGAACAAGAAATAACACTGAAATGTGCATTCTGTTGCTTTCCTTCAAATTCCAGTTCATAGGCTCAGGTGATTTTTTTATGTAGACTTGCAGGTGCATCCATTTAAGTCATGCCACAAATAAATGCAGTCAACTGCTGTGCTACCAGATACCCATAGATAAAATGGGATTTGAAATGGGTAACACAATCAAAGAAGCACTCAGACAGCATGTCAATGGGCATGATATAAAAATCTGAACACACACGTGAGGTGCAATGATATGCCATGTCTTTAAACAGTCACCAAAACCGGGTGTGCAGGGGAACATGCGGGTCCCCTGGGACACCGCATGTACCCCAGTGCAGACGTGTGCAACAGTGCACGTGATTCCTCCAAGTGGATGTTAAATGGAAAATATTCTGATTTCCAGGTGAGTACGGCTCAGACATCTTGTGACTTTGATGTATTACGTTAACACCGTCATTCCTGCTAACACGATGACTCTTTCCTTTTTCCACAATCTCGGATATTTATCTTGAATTGCAAAGAGAAATGGAATCAGACAAACATTTAGGAGCACATAAATATTGAAATAAATACCCTGATGTGAAAGTTGTCAGCTCTGTTTCTTCAAGATCAGGAAGGTATTTCTCACACGGTCTCATTTTTGCTTCTCAAACCTTTTTTCATAAAACCCCTGCTTTATTGAGTATAATATTAATGTAAATGCAATGTAATGTAATGTACTAATGTATTTTTCCAGTAGCTTGACAGAAGTGGACAGTAGTGGAGAGAAGGCTGCTGATCGGCTTACCTCATACCAAATGAGAAGTATAGAAGGGAAGAACACTTCAACCTTTTGTCTGAGAAAATTTAATTTCTAGGTTAATTTGCAAATAAAAATGAGTTTTGTTGGATCACGACCGACCACCTGCCCAAAGTAAGAAATTTGAAAAAAATGGTGGGTGAGAGGAAAGTATGTCAGTAGAAGTGTTCCCACTATGAGGACTCTTAATTGCTTGTGACCCTGCTGTGGAAGAACGTATGGGAAAATTAATGCTCTGAGCAATATTCATCTTGCTGAGTGTTTTTCTTTCTTTCTTTGCTCATGGTTGATGTGACCTTTTTGGACTCCAACTGCTAGAGGAGATGTACTGCAACATGCAGAGTACATTATTATTATCTTGAATGTTCTCCAGCTTTCGTACCAAATGTTTAGTCTGCTTGGTCAGGATTAAATGTCCTTTGCGTTTGACTTCTGAAGATTTCTATTCTAGATCACACACCTGGTATGTTACTGCAGTCTTCGTTTAAAGAAGCGCAAAAGCAGTTTTCTTTGCTGAAATGCAGCACTACAAGATAGGCTTTTATGAAAACTATGTTAAAAAAATATTCTCAGAAATCAAACCAAAGTACAGCTTGCCAAATCCTGCTTTGGGAGAGCTGGCAAGTCCTCTGCAGTGACACCCTGCTCACCAGCCCCGATCTCTTACACGGGAGGTGTGCTGCGTGCCGTGTGTTGTGGAGGTGTTATTCACGTTACACCAGAAAAAGAGGACTTGGTCACATGTACTGTTCTTGCTTTCATGTTTTCCTAAAGGCCCCTAAACAAGGATTCATGGTGGCTCCAAAGCCCCAGATCTGGAAGGGACTCACTACAGAAAGAGGAACAGGCAGAACAAGTTGGGGTGCCCCAGAGATTTTCACAGGTAGCTTCACCTACAGTCCTACCCTGCAATAAGTCTTCTTGAGAAAAGGTATTAGTAGTATATTACCACCACGTATGGAATAAAAAACTTAATAGACATAACAATCCACATGCCTTTCTCTTTCTTCATTTGTGGATGCCTAAGACACTAAAGGAGCTGCAAGTTGTTCCTTGAAGAGCAAAATGAATGGAGTCTGACCTAAGGCTGTATATCCACATCCTCCCGTGCCTCCCCTCCCTGCAGCATCCTCACCCACCCGGGTTCTGCACTTCCCTGCTACCCCAGCTTCAGCGACCTCGTGCAATGGCTGCCCTCCTTCCTAACAGCCCCGTGCCTCATCGCTGTGCCTGCCAGGTGGGTAAGAAATTGGAAGTACTTCCAGCTGGTGCAGTGCTCCGGGTGTGCTGAACCCAGCTGCCGCTGAGCACTGGGTACTGTGAAGGGTGAGCAGAACAGGGAGCGGCCAAGCGCTCCTTGCCTGCCCGTCATCTCTTCCCACTGGCTGTCAGTGGGAATTCATGATCTCTGTGTCCTCCGTCCTTCTCTCCAAGCTGGTTCAACCCGAATGAGCTCAAAGTTATCAAAGGGTTCTGGCAAACAGACCCAAATGCAAACAGTGCAATAACAGAAGTCTCATTTCCTTAGGACACTAGGCAAAAGAAAAACCCCATAGAGAGGATGACAATTCTATGAGAAAAAGAGATTTTCATAGTTGCAGGATGACTGCATTTCACTATTTTGCTATGTGAAATTTGGTATGCTATTTGACCATCTAACCCCCCCCAAAATCAAGAAGGAATTTTAGTTTTTCTCTTTCCACCTTAAACTCAGAAAAAAAAATCTCTAAATTAAACTTGTAAATGAAAGTAAAAATCATCCTTAATGTTCTTAAGGACAGAATATCTATAGCATTGGCTACGGAAAAAGCGGTCCATTCGTGGGTGGATTATGTCCTTTGAAATCAGTGAAACAGAGTTACTGTATTTTCTTCCATGTATGGCCAAAGCTCAGATAACCTGCAGTCCCTCAAGAGCATAAGCACTTGAAAATAAATCCTTAGATAACGCATAACTTCAGATAACCCACAAAAAGAGACAGGGAGGCTGTGGGAGAAGGAAAGCAGGCTTTGTGGGAATCATGTCAGGGGACTATTAAGATGAAGGAGGCTAGATTTTGCCTTGTATATACCTGGTTACCGACAAATTGTACAATCAGCTAATACATTTTAATGCCATTTGATCAACTGCAGTTCCCTGACCATTTCACCCCAGTTCCACTTATTGATTTCATGTGCACTGAACTACTTCAAACCTTGCCATTCAAACCAGGATTGCTGGGTACAGCACCCTTACAGGAAAAACAGTCACCAGGTTTTAGAAGAGGACCAGTTCTCTGCAGTCCCAGTTTCCCTGAAAATGACCCCACATTAGCTTCTGCAGATTTGAGATGAAGCTAAAGATTATGTCCATCACACAACAGACGTTGCTCAGCTTGTAGGTTGCAAACACCAGGTTTATTTGAAGTAGTCAGACTTAATCTGACACAGCTTTATTTATGCTAGAAAGTGCTATGATATTTTTTGAATTTCAGGAAAGTCAAATCCCATTTTCTCAGCAAAGGAGGACTGGCAGAACAGTCCAAGATTACCCGGAGAGATGCAGAGCAGCTTGGGTATATTGGCAGCATAGCATTTGGTGCCATCTTTGCTAGATGTTTCTCATCTTCCTCCTAATTTCTATGTGGTTTCGGTCCATTGTGCAGCCTGGGCATGCTAAATGCTGCTGGAAGCATGAAGCGGGCAGCACTGACTGAAGGGGAAGGGGCCTTGTCAAGCCCTGCCTGCTCCTTTCTCTCCCTTGTAAGTCTATCCTGCTCCGATTCCACCACAGTATTTATACGCTGGAATACTTGTAGATGTTTCCGCCCCTTCGCCAGCTCTTTCTTCATAAAGCCACTACCTGAAGGTGAGTTGCTCATTGCTGGATCCTCTCCTGCTTGTCTTGCCCACATGGAGAGTGTCAGGATGGAAGGAGGCTCCTCCGAGGCCGTTTATGCTCATTTCCATGCTAGAGTCCCTCCCTTCATTTTCTCTTATCCCAGTCCCATGAAAATCATGTGTGCTAACCACTGTGCTACAGGGTGTAAGCAGTATTTTCACTAAGTATGTTCTGTGTTTAATGATGTTACGTTATGTTAAAATATGTTTTGTATTTATAAAATGTATTTATATTTTACTACGACATACAACTTAACCCAGTGCACTGAAAAGCTTATCCCAATGTACCACAGGTAGCAAAGAAGGCAGGTATGAAGTAGGTGGAAATCATGATATGGAGACCACTAGCTTACAATAATCATAACATGATTTGCCTAATTTGGCAAACTATATCACAGACTAAAGTTTAATTTAAGCAAAGGATAAAATTGCCAAGTCCATCCATATTACCTACGTCGAACAGCTGAGCAAGACTCATTTAAATTGATTTGAGACAGTACAAACATTCTTGTGTAACAAGATCAGGCATATCCATCTGTGTATTTTAGCAACTAAAGGAGTGGCACATGCAAGGGAAGGGCTGAGGAGCTCAGCACTTACACGGCTGTTCCCCTCTGAAGGCAACGCAAAGTCCCTGCTCCGGCTTTGAGTGGGCAAAAGCTAAAACTGACTTGGGTGATGACTTCAGGTGTGTAACTCCAAGTGCATTTTTCCCACCCCTGCTCTGCCCATGGCTAATTATCCAACTCAGGAAAGCTTCCTGCCATTGCTCAAAAAGTGTTTTAAGAGCTGTCCAGACTTTTCACCGAAAATGTTCTTGACAAAATTTGAATTTTTCCTCTTGGCTCTCCTAGCCTGTTCCCTTGCCAGCAAAGGGAGCCTGCCCCCTCCGTTCACCCCACCGCCAGAACGCGCCAGGAGTTACCCCAACCTGCCTACTCCTCCCTTTGCTCCAACAAAGCGTATCCAGACCAGCCCTGACACTTCCCAGCTGCCACCATCACGCCAGGCCTCAGCGCTGAGAGGCAGGGTTGGAGGAGGAGACGACCAGCAGTGGGTGAGGATCAAGCTAGGGACCTTGAGAGAACTCGGCCCATAGGTGTCCATGGGACCTCACGGGCTGCATCCAAGGCGGCTCTCCGTGCTGGCTGCTGCCCTTGTAAGGCCAGTGTCACCTTTGAAAGGCCTTGGAGAGCAGGGGAGGTCCCCAGAAACTGGAGGAAGACAAATCTTGCACTTGTCTTTGGAAAAGGCCAAAAGCACAACCTGGAGAACAGAAGCCAGTCAGCATAACTTTGGTCCCTGGGACCTGTCCAGTTTAACATCTTTATCAATGACACCATGAGTGCACTCTCATCAAGTTCATGGATGAGACCAAACTGGGGGGACCAGCCAGTACACTGGAGCGCAGGTCTGCCACCCAGAGGGACCTGGGCAGGCTGGAGGAATGGGCCAGCAGGCACCTCCTGAAATTCAATAAGGACAAATGCCATGTCCTGCACTTGGGAAGGAAGAGTCCCCTGCAGTGACACAACTGGGGCCAAGCCGGGCTTGAGCCAGCTGTGTGTCCTAGCAGCAACAGTGGCCAAGAGCAACCAGGGCTGTACTAACAGGAGCATGGCCAGGAGGTCCAAGGGAGTAACTAAACCCCTTTACTCAGCAGTAGTGAGACCACACCTGCAGTCCTGTGTCCAGTTTTGCACCCCCGCAAGTAAAAGGAAGAGGATGATCAGCTGGGGTGAGTTCAGCAGAGGGCCCCCAGGCTGGCCGGGGTCTGGAGCACTTCCCTGTGAGGACAGCTGAGAAAACTGGGCTTGTCCAGCCTGGCAAAGAGGTGGCTTTGGAGGCACCTAACAGCAGCCCCCCAGCATCTACGGGGAGGTCATCAAGGAGCCAGGGCCAGGGTCTTCACTCACAGAGATGCATGGTAGGAGAATGAGAGACAACAGATGATGAAACAAGAGAGGTTCAGACTAGATATATGGAAAAAGGTTTTCCCCAGGAGGACAATCAGGCAGTGGGACAGCTGCCCTGAGAGGCTGTGCAGGCTCCATCCTTGGGGGTTTTCAAGGAACAACTGTATCAAGCCCTGGGAAACCTGGTCTGACCTCAGAGCTGCCCCTGCTCTGAGCAGAGGTTGGACTAGCGACCTCCTGAGGTTTCTTCCAACCTGAATCGTCCTGTGATCACATCAGTCCGTGGTAGTGGAGCCTTGTTTATAGACTCCATAAACAAGGAGCCTGGTTGTAGGTGGTGTAACTGAGAATAAGAAATGCAACTTTGAATTTTTTTGCCTTCCCTATATTTAAATTCTCATTAAAACCAACGGATTATGTCAGGGTTTTTTTTACATCACCCAGATATATTCATATACACGCATGTCCGTATATATAGAAACAGAGAGCGTCTGTGCATTTTCCTCTGTGTATTTATCCACTAAATGCATGTTTTATAATCCTCAGTATTTTGCAAGGCTACAGGGTAATCTGCTTCATTCAGTAGTTACTCTTGCTCAGGAAATGCACAACAGTCACAAATGCTCCACAGCTTGGTTGCTGGGTAAACCATAGCTCATTTGTATTCAGCACCCTGCGTAAAAGTGATAAGAAGCCAAATACTCCTAGGAAACAGCACAAATGAAATACAGCACGCAGGAGGCGAAGTATTTATAGAAACAAAATATCAGCATTTTCCACACATTTACACAAAGCAATTTCAGTCTTTTCATAGGAAAAAAGAACATCTCTGGCACTCTGCTTATTTCCCTGCAGTCACGTATTTTGGCCAAAAAGCACTGACCACATAGAAAACCTTCAGGTCACAGCAAATTAAAGATCAATGACAACCTAAAATAGACGCTGTCATATTTTCACTCCTAATGTGTCTTTGTAATAAGAGCATTGTTTTAGTAAGTAAATAACGTGACATTTCTGCTTGAATGGGATTTTAGCATCGTGGCTGAACCCTGCACGGATCCCCAGCCTGCTATGAGAGAAAGAATTATATCTGCATTTAACTCCTTGGGACCTCTGGCTTGATTAGCTGAAGTCCGTTAAGTGCAAGACAGAGGCTTGCTGATCAGAAAAGCAGCCGACCTCATCTTCCTTCGTGTGCGTGCATCAGCCGTGGCTCTGCTCAGGATGGTGAAGCCTTGCTGCGTTCAGGTGCGATGCCCACCTGCACCCCTGGGGACAAGCCCCCTGCCCCACAGCAGGCGCCGGACCTGCCCCGGCTAAGGGTGCTCCTGGCAATTTGGCCAAAATGCTTCAGCCTTGCTCGAGGGAAGCAAGGAGAGGACTGTGACAGCCTTTTAAAGGACTAAACATTTGCATCCCACTCATGTCAAACCGGCTACACTGGCAGAGGGAGAAGTGGGTCAGGCCAAGCCCCCATCGCCTGCCCGTGTCTGGTGTTGCTGCCGGTGCTTGCCCACCGGTCCCCTCCCCGTGTGCACCAGGGCCACCGAGCACAGCACCTGTGCTGCTGCCTCTGTCACCCAGCTGACAGAGCAGCCTGCCCTCTCTCTTTAAATGACTGGTAGGAATAGAGAACTATTTTTAAATTGTAGGTGGTTGATTCTTAAGTCTAATGCTGACATTTTAAAACTCTGATTTTGTTACATGTACTCAGCCCTCCTTGTCTGTGTGGCTCATATAGTCTTACAAGGAGCATTAAGCCTATGCAATAACACTTATGGAATGGAGCAAAAATGCAGTCGTTTAGTCATTCCACAGTAAAGTAATAGAATATATAACAATTTTTGCAGGAAGCTTACGGAATAAGCACCTACGCAGCTAATTCCAAGTATTATTCCCATTTGGCTAATGATGTGAGTAAAGGTTGGGAGATACCATTCCCTGTACCTTCTGCTACGATCCCTAAACTTAAATCATTATTTCCTATTTGTGGATTTTGGGGGTGGGGATTTGGGAATGGATGAAAAATATATGATAAAATCCCAGCTGAAGTGTGAATTTACCTTTTATTGCTCTTTTATTGCTGGAGGTTTTTTTAGGAACATTAAGAAACAGGAAAAACAAGACAAAATGTTGGAACCGTCTAATACAAAGCAAAGAAATAAAACAGTGAATAAAAGAAAGCATCTGAACTGGGAAACAGCAGAGAGGCACAAAAATGTCTTTTTTTGCTGCCATAGCCTACAACTGAGTAAAAAATATTTTAGACAGAAATTGTCTTATCTATTAGTAGAAAAGACATTAAATTTAATGATGCTACGTAATCTTTGCACATCTCTATTTTAACCTTCATTCTCTTCGATCTCTGTCAAGGTTAAATAAGTGACTAAACACGTAGTGGTCAATACAAGCCACTGATTTACAAACAGCAAAAGTCACCACTGGAGGCTGTGCGGCAGGAGGCATGTGGCACTGTTGGTTGCATGTAGCTCAACAAGGTATTTTCTTGAATCTGTTTTCTGTCTGTATCTACACACACAGTGTCTGCAGGTAAAGCAAAGAAATTTAAAAAAATATATTCCTGCAGCACAGGTTTCTTGCTCAACAGGATGGCAACCTGCAAATCTTCAAATCTGTTCCTACATGGCAGAGGAGGGACAATATGTAGCAGCCCTAGACAAGCCTGGTAAAATGGAATAAACTGGGGAAAAAAGGATGCAGTTATAAAATGTTTAAAAACCTGATCCTAAAGCAGCTGCAAAACAGCAAATCCAAGACTCTTTCTGGCCAAAAACGTGGAGGCCTTGCAAGTTACTCTGCTTAGGAGAAATTGATGTAATGCTGTTTCTTACAGAATTTCTGAGCCCTGTTCCTGTGGGCATTGGAGGGATTAAGTAAACAAAGACAGTTTCTGTGCTTCTACCAAGTCTCTCCAGGCAGCGTATTTGCAAACCTGCCCCTCTGGGCTTTTTCTTAGGGTCACGCTTATTTAAGGTAGGTCTGGCTTTCTGCTCAGTTCTGCGTTTTTCTCTTCCCTTGCATCTATAGTCAAGCATCAGAAAAGTTCTTCCTCCCAGATGATTCTGTTTCTTCAGTGAATTTACGTATGCCTTATACTGTGTCTGGTGCTGACATTAAGTGAAAGATGGTTGCTTCACCAACTTCTCTAACATGGCTAGATTAGTATAAAACCTATTGGAGACAAAGATGAATATTCAAGCTCAGGCCATCTGTTTCACCCTTCAAGACACTTATTGATTTACTGAGGTCTTTAAAATTAATGTGGACACTCCATTATGTTTTGGATCACATGGTTAACCTGATCCGGTTTCTCCAGAGCTGTAACACGGACATCAATGTTTTCAATTTGTGTACCCAAACAGCACTTCTTTTCCTCATATCAGATTTCAGATTTCCCTTGCTAGGATCCTTGTCTACATTGCAATACTCATAAATCATACTCATGCAACAAAATAAGTTCTTTTATTGTGAAGTCTCTTACAGGGTCAGCAAGATCTTATCTAGAGCAATGCACACACGTTAGAAGCTCCAGTTTAGGAGTTGTACCTTTCAGTTAAAGAAAAAAAGACAGGCTGGGAAAGTAAGCTAATAGCTCTCTGCACGAGGTCTAGGTGCCGAACACTGAAACTTCAGTAAAGTATCAGACGGACCTTGAAGGCCACACGAGGGAGGACACAAGCCTCTTCCCTCCCAAAAGGCAGGAAGATGAATCACTAACAACAGCTAACTCAGGGTAGGCTGGAGAGGAAAAAAAGAAAAACCTGATGTAGAGGTGCTAGGTTAAATGATTGAGGCATCCCTTCTTGTGCCTCGACCTTTCAGAGAAGAATGATTACGTCTGAAGTCAAGCAGGCTGCACAGCCTGGGAATTTGGGCATCACCTACAGAACACGGTTTTCAGTAGTGAGGTGGCCACCTCCCGAATGGCTTGGTTGTTGCCTCACTCTGGTACATCCTAAGTTCAAAAGGTGTCCATGCCCAAAACCGCCCAAGACTTAGGGCTCCAGATCAGGCGTACTTAAACTCAAGGAGATGCAGAAACAGGACATGTCTTTGCCTCTGTCCCCATGAAAACCTTGAGCCATTATGTTTTCTTAGAGCACCTTAACATAGAATCATAGAATCATAGAATCATAGAATCATTAGGTTGGAAAAGACCTCTAAGATCATCAAGTCCAACCATCAACTAATACCATGGGATCAAGGCCTTCATGAAATGCAGTTCCAGCCACTACTTTTAAAATATCATTATAAGTGCCACCTTCCCTGAACACCCTTCTGATCACCATTCCTCGAGGAAATGACAAACCTATTCTCAGTTTTGCCCCAGGCGATGCTCTAAGCCTCAAGGGAAGAGTCTTAGCCTGAGGCTTAGAGCCTTCTCTGGAGGAAGAGGAGGGATGTACTTCATCTTTCCAGGTGTGCCAAGGAGGGGAAAAAAAAAAATCCCCTCAAAGTTCATTAAACTGAGCGGGAGGAACAAATAGGTTGGTGACCTGTGGTCTGATGACTCAGGAAGGAGGGGTCAGTGCTCCGAGGATGCCACCGCTCTTTGAGTGAGTGGTGTAGGTGCCCCAGCTGAGGCCTGGCCGGAGAGTTCCCGTGGCTGCCTGCACCTCCGAGTGAGGCACTCTGGTCCTTCGGACATATCATAGGGCTCAGAGTTTCTATATTTTTAGGCCAAAAAGATTTCGGGCAGCTTCTTTATAAACACTCTGGGGTCTGAGGATGCCATTCAAAGGGGTTAGGGAGTGCAGCATTGCACCCATGTCTTTTTTTGTTTCTGACTGTTAGGAAATAGGCATCCAGGGAGGCAGTCTCTTACCAAAAGTGTTCTGGCCTAGACATAACCTCTAGCAGGAATCAAGAGGGAGCTGAGGGATGTGGACTGGCCATACGGTACCTCAGAGGTGCTGGAGATGGCACCTTTCCTCCTCTTATAGGTTATGCCCCACTCCAGACCCAGGCTCGTAGACACAACCCAGAAGTACCCCAGTTGTATCCTCAGTGTTGAGTCTATTGCTTTTTAGAGACAGCACGGGAAAAAAGAGGCTTAGCAAAGCCCTTACAAATGCTAATATGTACCTTGAGTATCACAGCTACAGAAGGAGGTATGCTGATCTCCAGTGTGAAGGCTTGGCTCATGCAGTCCCTCTCTGGTCCAGCAGTCACTGGCACTTCTCAGCTCCTGCACAGGACTCAGGACAACATAATCTGCAATGCTGACAGCTGAATAGTGTTGAGCCTGGTTCTCCCCATCGATGCAAATCTAATGTCATGACTTGCATCGGGAGAATTAGCACTACAGTTTCTGCTAGCTGGAGTAACGGGATATTGCTCTGAACCAGCCAGTCACTGAAAACAGAAAACACCTATCAGTTTGAGTTCTGAATCAATGAGCTTAAAGAATATCCTTGCCTAAGATAAAAGACTGAAGTCACCGGAGTTATTCTATACCATTTGACTGACTTTGCTTTATATTTATATGACCTTTTTCTTTCTCTACGTTTTCCCTTTTGCTTTCAAAAGCAGAATTTAAAAAAAGTTGTATTAAAGATGAGTTTGAGTCAAAATGATTTATTTATTTTGGAACCATGTTAAGAGCCATTTCCAGAAAGGATGGAAAAATACAGTCAAGATCAAAGAACTTTAAGCAAAGACAAAAACAAAGACAAAGATAAGCTCTTCGGGAGTGCAGCCAAAGCTCTGGGTGCGGGAATCACATTCCCAGAAGTTCCTGCTTGACAGTTGGCTGCAACCAACTGGAGCATAGGGAAAACCCAAAGACCAGCATGCAAGAGCGACTAAAGGTCATAGCAGCAAAGAAGGAATATGAAAAGATGAGATTAATATGTTGGGAATTGCATATTTATCAAGAAAAGGCGTTGAGGAAGATCTGCCAGGAAGATGAGGCAGGCAGGAGAACTTGCTTGAGGAAGAAATGGGAAGAACCTTGTATTGGATTTGGAAATAGTTAGCACCACCTATTGGTGACCATTTTCGATGGGAAAACGCTGGCATATTCCCAAGTACGCTTATGCAGACAAAAGAGAAAAGGCATTGCTACTCTGATGTTTGTTTTTATAATGGACACTTGAAATATTTATAAAGATGGGATTCTTAGTTGCACTTCTTGTGACATACTTTAGGTTGATTCTCAATAATGCCTTAAGTGCTTGGAAAATACATAGGTTTGAGCTTAACAAGATATGACCAGGCCAGCATTATATCTGACCTCATTTCAATTAAAATAAGAGAAAATCCACTGAAAAGCCTTTCCATGACTCTCACACTTATTAGTATTTAAAAATACATGCAAAAAACCCTGTATGCACTAACAAGCAGCAGAGTGGAAAAGACTACAAGATAAATATCTGTAATAAAGAACTTGGTGCCTTCTCTCCAAAGCCCATCTAATCAATCAAAATGTATTTTGCTCTGCATATTTGCCTATTTTATTTGCTGACCTGTGTGAGTAAAGCTTACAGATATTGGCAGTCTTGTGCTTTTTGGGAAAGGAGATTTCAAGTAAGGCGCCATCCATCATAGCATCAGTGTTCTTAGGAGCTGTTTACAAATAAGCTAGGACCTCTTGGGTTGTTCTGGGGGCTTTTAGTTAGCACTTGTTGTTATAGGAATGCTTACTGAACGGTTACCAACAATGAAGGGGTTTCTATAATGGCACATGTGACTTGGACATGGAGCAATACAGTTGCTGCCCTAGTAAGCCTGCAATTTAAAGGCATTAATTTGTCTATTCCCTGCGCCCATCTTCTTTTATATGCCCTTTTTTGTTGTTGTTTGGGTTTGTTGTTTGGGGTTTTTTTTCTTTTATTGCTAGCCTGTTAGCTAGAAAACTCCACTCAGAGGAATCAGACTGGTCTGTAGTTCAGACAGGTTAAACATTAGTGGGAAAAGCCTATGCGGAGAGACTTGATTAAGGTCCATCAGGAGCTGCAGTTGTTGCCCAGGCTGATGCCAAGTACCAGCGAGAGCCTCAGCTTTCCCTGAAGTTCATTTGCTGGTTGTCGACAGCCGGTAGCATCAGGCCCCGCTCCTGCAAGCTCTATTAACATCTAACTGGATTTGTTCAAAGGCGTTCCCAAACATCATTGTTTTATCTCATGCCTTGGTTATCTTTCTTGCATTTCACGAGCGGTTAAATAAAGGGCACAGGCAAGAGCGAACAATTCTGCTGGGACCTGCCTGTGGCTGGCCCAGCCGCGTCGTAGCGATCAATAACCTACTGATAATCTCTGTCTACCGTGTGTGGGTATTACTTAATTCTTTAATGTTTGACATGTCTGAATGCAGTTGTTATTTCCATTAACTATTAAAAACCTCAGGATTTCACAAAAATCTTGGAAAGGTATTTGTGTCCTGAAAACATTCGTGTAAAATCATAAGGGAAATTTTGTGTAGGTGTGGATTAAGTCTGGCTTAGGTGATCAGGATTTATGGCACCTATTTTTTACTAAGAGAATAGTTTAAAGTAAACTATTAGATTTTTTTTTATATCTCAGAAATGACTGGTTTTGTTAATTTTTGCCTTTAATTTTAGGCATTTTTGTATGCTTTCTACTTATTTTATTGTTGAGACTTTGCAGTAAAATTGAAACCAGAGCTCAGCAATGCCCTAAGTTTGGACAGAAGTTATAACCTCACTGGAAAACAAACCAAATCTCTGCATATAGGGGCAGCGTATGCTGCTGCTGTTCTGCACTCTCTGTCTGTTAAAATTCAAAGAAAAAGATCTACTCTGAGATAGAACCAGAAAGAAAATTAATATTTCCAACTAAGTGATGATGCGGAAATTTTTGCTATTAAAATCTTATTTTAGACACATTGTTTTCTGGAAAGCTACAAGTAACAGATTAAAAAAAAAAAAAAAAAGTTTTATAATATGACCAGACTTCCATTGCATGTGAATAAGTTATTGGCCTAACTTTAAGCAAGCTGTATTAAACTTTCCTAAAACCATAGACTTCAAAGGTAGGATTGGCAGTGTGCAAGAGGCTATGTAACTATCATTGCTGAGGTACTTCAAATACTTAAGAAAAATATCTGTTGACAGGCCTGAAAACTGGCATTTTCTGGCAGTGCATATTCAGCGAACTGAGAGCTATAGAAACGGTGATGGCTCAGTGTCACTTCCCTGCTCCTCCACTGTACCTCTGGAAGGAAATCAGAGGTCTTTGTATTTTCTAAGCTCCTTTTATCTTAGGCTCTTTGAAATTATCAAAGGAGTCAGCTAGTTAAAACCACCAGCCTGGAAAATGGGAGCTGCTGATTTTACCCCCGTATATGCCATAATGTGGTATTTGGTCTTGTGAATCCTATAGCAAACCTTATTCAGGCAAAAATGTATTTATCCTTGTTTAAGTAGAAAACAGTTAAAAATGGAAGAGTTGAAGAAATCCACACCTTAAAGAGAGAGATGCAAGGACAGGGACAGCACGTGTCCTGAGCTACCTGTCTCGGGCATCAGACTTTGACCTGCTACTTTGGGCTCTCTGAGATGGAACCAAAGGGCATAACCAGCATCAGCCAGCACAGCTACACGAAAGGCAATTGGCACTCGGAGGCCATCCTTCTTCTGTCTTTACTTTCTTACCTATAAAATGGGAAGGATACTTACCTAGCTCCATCTCTCAAAACAATGGAGAAATCCATGCTTTCCATTTCAGGCTTTGTAGACCTCAGGCAAAACTAAAAAACACACGCAAGTGTTGTACAACCAAGATCATAAAATAAAGAATGAAACTGAATTTTCAAATGAAAAGATTTAGGGTTTTTTTGTACATGTAAAGGTTTCTCTGAGATCAGCTTTTCCCATTTTTATGCCAGCTGCTAGTTTCTACTGGTCTTTTTGGAAGGCCTTGAAGCAAGTCCCTCATGACGTATGCACTCTTAGTCTGGACCAGTGACACGAACAATCTTCTGAGCCACTGTCATCCCCTGCATTTTCATGACACGATGCTTACACTGCTATGTTTTACTGAGGAAACCAGGTGACCCAAGACTCACAGACTCCTAAATACAAATGCCTGTTGCTGTAGAATAAAGCAGAAAAACAGGAGCAACTTCAATCCCAGTGTAACTGGAGAGCAGAGCAGCCTGAACAGCCCCATCACACAGGACATACGACCAGGATATACTTGTGCATGGGGCCACATAGCAAGCCCCATAGCACAGGATTTCTGCCAAGGAAATCTGTTTCTCTACGACCAACATAGGGGTGAGGAAGAGAGAGAAGAGCTTCAGGACTGCCCTGTAAATGCAAATAATATCAGTACAGTTGTGGTGGAACAACAAAACTGGAGCAAACAGTGGGGAGGGGAAAGCTGAAGCCACCTTATCATTCAATAAATTCGCACCTGATCAATAAAGACGCAAAAGTAAATATAAGCCCCCTGGAGTTCTGCCTGCACAAAGGACTGGGGTAAGGCTTGAGTTAGGGCTAGCCCCTTCAGAGAGCTCTGGAGTTACAGCTCCGCTACTCCGCACCTAATTTCAGATCCATTTAAACGTTTTCCGAGCAATTCCCATCAGCACTTTATGGACACCAGCTGCAGACACGGCACTGCCAGCCATGGTCACGCTGGCCTGGGAGGCAGCACCGCCTGTGTCTCCTCCACGGACGGGCCCCACCTTGACCGAAGGTGGGATGCAGCACAAGGTGGGATGCAGAAGGTGGGTGCAGCCACAGAAATACAAAGCAGCAGCATGCAGAAAAACAAACCTGTAAGGTAAAAGGCAGAAGGAGAACACACAGCCACTGTAAGAAAAAAGGCAGGGGGTGACAGTAATCTGGTAAACTAACAAAGGAGGAGGGAGGAGGAACTGTTAGCAGGGAGAGAAGATTTATCATCAAAAAAATACCCTGCTCTTCCCAATGTGTTTATTTTGGGAACACATTCATTGTGCATGTGCAGCTTATCTCTGTAGCTCAGAGAAGAGTATAGATCAGCTCTCTGCTGTCACCTCGACTGACAGACAGCTGCTGCTGCAGCAGAGTGACAGCTGAAAAGCTGCGCAATTGATTCCAATACCGTCTTGCTCCATTGCAGCTAACGAGGAGCTTGTGTTCATTCCACTTTTATTGAAGTGATTTCTTCTAATTGCCTATTTAACGCCTTAAAAAATACTGGGAGATACAGGTCAGTGCTCCAGTAAGCTGATGTTCGGGCAATGTTTTCCAGGTACAAATGAAGATTTGCTTACGCTCAACACAAAAGCTGCAGAGAAAAAAATTAATGATCTTATCAGGTAAAGCAGGTGTTGTGGTCACACCACCAAGGTCACTAGCATTAACAAAACACTCTGAAAACAGAATTGTGGCATGTTCCCAGCAAGGTGCTGGAGTGTTGTAGAGATAATGTGCTCAGCCTCGAGGGGAAAAAAATATGATGCGCTAACACTCACAAACAGCTGTTAATGGCAGAGTATTGTGGGCAAGGAGAAGGATGTTTGACCTACCAGTCCTTTGGAGGAAGATGTAAACAACTGGCTTGACTCCCCGCTGCCTTGCCCCTGCTATGGCCTTCTATGCTCGTGCCAGGTAAATGCAGCATATATGCTAAATGCTCTCACATCAAAATTGCTGAATTTTACCACCACTTGCACGGATGTAAAAATCTACTGAAAGTGCAAGGTAGGGGAAAATTAGGGCCTGTAAATGCAGGAAGAGGGGCTTAGGCAAGAACGAAGTGAACAGAGACTCAGAAATGCAGTTATATAGCAACTAAATGAAAACAGCATCTTTTAACTCCGCTAAATGGTGCCCCAGGAGCCTCGTGAGTCACAGCTACTTGCTTCCATGACAAAAATACATTGTTATTGCCTCTTCTTCCTGAGCCCACTGCAGAGCCATCGAATCTGGAAAAGAGGAAACGCAACCCCCTTCTGGATCAGCAGACCAAATAACCCAAGGGCAGCTGCACAGTTCACTCCTGCCTAGCTTATACCTGCAGAAGGGCCACCGCAGCCCCCACCACACTTGGCAGTGCAATGGCATTTCATTATTCGGAGCACGAAGCATACCATTACTGCTAATACTGGAGTTGGAACACCCTTAGCCCTGCTCCACTCCACTAGCAAATCCACGCGTGCCTTACAGCCTTGGTGAAGGCGGAGGTAGTGTTTCACTCGCCACAACTTTTAATACTGATAAGGGTGTGCGAGCAACAAAGAAGCGTTTGTCCTGCCCACCTCAGTGCGAAAAAAGAGACCAAATAACTATTTACCTGTAAAAGAGCACCTGCATCCAGAAGTCACTGCATGAAGCCACCACAAGGCACTGTGAAGAGTATACGTAGCCTACAAAGACCTCCAGCAGCCACAACAGATTCCTTCTGAAGACACAAAGTCATTGTGAAACATCTCCCTTCCAAAGGCCTTGGAGCCAATGAGGCTGAAATTCCTAAGCGTGCCTTCAGAGAGGGGACAGGAACTGTGTGGGGCCTGACCACACCATCTACTGCTAGAAGATTGACATGGCGTGTCTTTTCTGAAACCTGAAATGCTGCCCTGGCACAGATTTAACATTCAGCTGAAATTTTTAGAAACAAAACCAAAGAGAAAACCAGAGCGTGACAGTTTGTGCCATCTGCATGGAATACGAGCTTGAGTTTTAATAGCATCAGTTACATAATTATTAAAAAACATTTTTATATTCAAGTCCATTTACTGATTATAAACCCTTCAACAAAAAAGCTAGTGGCATGTGCACTTGCACCTGCTGCCTTTGTGTGCTCCAGTCGACTTCTTGCATATGAAGTTCTGTGACAGTGGCAATACACTGGTAGGCATCCTTCCCCCCTCCCCATTCTTCTTCTGATGCACTGGTACAGCAGAGTCTGCCGAAAAAACCCACCCCAAAATACACAGTGGGGTGAGGAGAGAACAGAGTACTAGAAATTAATAGTTAGAGGGCAGGCTACTATTGCGATGAAATGAGAGCTGTATTTTGACAGTATTTTCTGGTGCTTGCCCTGTGCGGCAGGTCAAGACTTTACTATGCATACTCATCCTGCTGGAGACTCGCTACCTCCTCAGCTGCCCAGCAAGCATCTCAGGCTATTTCTATTTTTATAAACTTCCCAGACACTTTCTCATCTTCCATTAAAAAAATGCATCTTGAACTGTATCCCAAGCCCCTCCACCCACTAAGCCATTTGCAATTTCTCTACCAGTAATTGAAAAAGGTGCTGTATAAAATCAGAAGCCAGAATCTCCATTGTAGCTTCATTACAGAGGGATCCAGAAGAAAATGACCAGAGTAGCAAGACAACTTGTATTTAATCAAGAGTTTATATGATATGTTGCAGAATTTTTTTAAAGATGCTTCTCTTTAGTTACAGTTGACAGGTTCTTCTTTCCTCAATAGCTCCATTCCTCATTTGACATATTACAGACCAAACTAAGCACTCTTTCCATCTGCAGTTCCTCAGACTCCAGAAAGACTACTTATAGGATTAACTAACTGCTCAACAGTATTTGTGTCTGCAAACTAGTTCTACTTGTCACATCTGCTTGGCAGTCCAGTATCAATCCTCCTGCAGCCAGACCTTGCCGCTGCATTGGAGAATGATCCGTCAGCTGTGGTGCCAGAGTAGCACACCCTGCCTCAGCACCTGCGGAGGTGTCACTGCACTGAATTCAGTTCAGAAACAGTTTAGGTAAGGAATGAGAATGGCTGCAAACATTTTTTCAAGAGTTTACATAGCAATATGAGCTTTATACATAGCAAAAGCCAAACACATATAACCAACCTAGAAACCTTCCAAAATGTTGGAGACCTTGTTCCTTTTACCTGTATTTTGGCCATGTGCTCCTCGGGTACCCTTTGATCACAAGAAATGCCCCTGAGAAACAGCTTTTGGAGAGAACAGATCAGTAGAAACACTACATGTACGTCCTGAATTCCCAATGAAGTGGTGTGTTCCTACTTGGGACGCCTAGAGAAAGATTAATAATGCACACACCTCTGCGGCTGTCATTTTATTTGTACAAGACCAGCTACACCTCCCCAACCAGCAGTAAGCATAAGATGGTAGCCTAAAGTTTGCAGCTCTTTGAGAACAAGTAATAGGAAAGGTAGCACCCAGCTGAAACCACTGTGTTCTTTCTATTCACATTAGGTTAAAAAAAAAAAAAGCAGTTATAATTTTGCCATAGCTGACTCAGCCTGGATTTGAATCCAGGACCTAAAGGCAAATTAAATTTCACCATCCACGTTAAGAAAGCAATTCAGCTTCTGAACTGGATCAGCTTTGATGCCACACTAAAGAATTTAGTTGAAATGTGGTATGATGAAAGACTCCTGTTCAGCAGCAGATATAATTATCAAACCAATCTTAATTAGATCATGAACTTGAGTTTAGGATCACCAAAGGAGTACTGAAAGCTTGGTCCAGTTACACTGAACTTGGTCCAGAACAGTGAAGCTTATCCATCGAGATAAATATATTACTAGTTCTTTGGTATGACAGATGCTTGATGAGTGACAGAGCAAATGCCTTTTAAACTATGATTTTAAAAAAGAATTATTAAACTGCACTAAAGTGTATGCTGTTATCTTTGAGGGGAAAAAGTATAATACATGAAAACCAATTATTACAGAGCACATAAAGCACAATTTTTCAAGCACTGGTTTCAGAATTAAAAACATTTGAACAAAGGTTCTGTCTGTGGAAAGTCACTTCGTAACCAATTCAAGCCTTTAAATAGGTATTGTTTAAAAAAATTGTCAGCTACAGAAATTGTTTTTCCTTTAGATTCCAAATCCTGTCAAGCCAGGTTGATTAAAATGTTGCATTTAAAAAAAAAAAAAAAAAAAGAAAAGAAAAAAATGGCAATCTAATGATCCCTTATAAAAAGTGAAAACAGCAACTCGATTTTTAAAGCATCACGAACAAACGGCTATAGCCCATCATTCACATATGGATTCATGTAATGATTCTTCAATTAGAATTATTATCTATACAGCAGCTGAAGACTGAGAACTGCTGATACACGGCAGATGAGAACATTTGCTAGTCTCTAGGCTCCAGCCTTTCTTAAAAAATGATGATCGCACAATATAGATTGCTCGGTTTATATGTGTATTAAGCTGCAATGCCAGCATTTACATTTGCAACATTACAATTTTGCTTTCTTAGGCTCAAGAGAATTTGCTGCATCTGGTAGATTTTATTTGCTTTGTGTCTTAGGCAGTCATTACGAACAAAGTGTGAATAGGCAGTATTATTGCTCAAACAGTCCTTCATTTTGTTCTTCATCTCAGATACTACAAAAGAAGTAAACTAAGAGTGGGCCTGTGAGATGGGTCATTCAGTGTCAGTTTGCTTGCACTATATTATCCCAGTGCTATATTTATAAGGCAAGTCCATCTGCTCCTTCATTTCTTTCACCTACGCAGATCCAGATAGCATAAGATGTAATATCAGAGGGAAAGAAAGGCATCTCACAGAACAGTTACAGGCACCATAAGGGAGGAAAGTAACTTTGGCAATTCAGACTGCAGCAATTTGGGGGGCCCCATGCCTACCCATGCACCCTGCCCCGTTGCCAAAGGTTACTGTCTTCAGTGAGCAAGTATCCATAGAATATACATTCTGCAGAAGCAAATGGGAAATGTGCTAGCTCTACAGCCACTGCTTCTGATACCTGCAGTGTGAGACCCCAGTTTCAGTATTTGTTAATACACTGTATGAATTGCGGTAGCTGCCAAGCAGACAGATCACTTTGCTACCTTTGCTACAGGGCAGTAACTTTTGGCAGAGCAGCAGACCAGGTAGCAAGAACGGTAACCTCCTAAACTTTTCTTTCTGAATCCTCAGCTCTTCTGGAATATTTCAAGTGCTTGCCCATTCTTATTTCACAGCTGGTAACAACATGCTGTGACCTAGAAGACGGAGATAGGTAGCCACATAAATAGCAGCTGTGAGACAGCCTTACTAAATGGGCATCTGCGCTTGGTGTTTCTACTAAGATTCTTGCTGTATGAATCCCAAGTATGTTCTGAAGCCCAGGGAGCCCTCCTAGATGTCTCACTAGTAATGTGGATGCTGGAGACAGCAAGTTGGCTCTTGCAGATTTTTGAGGTATGTGGAAGCCTTTAGTGACATGTGCCTATGTAGATGTTAGGAAAAGGGCTGCACAGTTAATTAAGAAGCTTCTTACTTCCCTGTACAATCTTAGAAAGATCTTCATAGGAGGCAAATATTGTTAATATATTTGTTTTACTGTGCATAGTTTGACAAACCTATGCCTGTGCTATTACCATCTTTCACAGTACTACTTTTAGTGGGTGATACCTGCCATAGCCATGAAATCTTCTCGTATCTGTTATACAAAGGAAATGAAAACTCTGCTCATGGGTGTATGTTCCAATATTATTTCACTACTTTATTATAGACATTACTGAATAGAGAATAAGTGATTTATACTCTTCCTTGAAAAATATTTTTTATCTACTGAATCTCCTAAATAACCAATTATTCTCCATTTACTTGAAAGTATATTGCTATTCGAATTACTTAAAATTCCATTATATTTATAATGACATTACATAATGCTTCCGTCTCTCAAAATTTAATATTAAGAGAAGACATGTACGGGGACAAAGCAAGCAAACAAAACTGGAAACTGGTATACCAGCTTACCAAAGTAACATAACACAAATATTTAGTTCAAGAGTTTATACACATGATGGGGCACATTTCTCAAGATATTTTAAATTTCCTGACTCCAGGTGGCATCACTAAGATTTGTGAAGAGACGTAATGACACACACATTAAAAATGTGGGGTTTTGTTTTTTTTTCAATTAAAGCCATCCTCTTAAAATGTTTTTTTAAATAAGAAAAGGTTTAAAAGGTCAAAATCAGAACAAACCTTTTAATTTTTTCCCTTTGATTTCAAATGGGAAACATTTTGAAGACAAGAAAAACACTACCTGAGAAAGCAGTTCAATCTTTAGTAGAAGTGAGTGAATTATTTGCAGCAGACAATTTATTATGAGAACATAAAAGGCAGAGGTTTCTTCATCTCAGAGAAGGCAACTGCTGTTTTCTTTATTCAGTTTCAGGATATTATTCATCAAATGCTTATTTTAGCTGCTACCATGCACCTCCCTAAACTCTCATAACAATAGTTCTAATGTTCGCATTATGTGACTAATCATCTAAATCAATAATTTATACTAATTCAGGCACAGAACAGCAATATCAAAAACCAGGAAGAAAGGTATCACTAAGGCCTTGTGGTTTTCACTGGCTGCTCCAATATACTGAATACTGAGGCAGTGAGCTGCAGAGTTTTGGCTCCCAAGCTTGTGGAAGAGCTTTACTGGCTGGAAAAACTGAGGTATAGCATGCTCTCAATTTAAAAAAAAAGGTTTTTTTAAAAAAAAAAAAAAGAGAGAAAGAGAGAAAGAAAGAAAAGAAATTTACATCTCCTTACAGCCACAAGGACTCAGTAGTCAAGTTGTATTACATTTCTCCTAGGATGTGTTTGTACAGCAAATAACAACTGTGACTGTAGTCCGGGGAGCCATACCTTCACAAGCTTTAATCAATCTTACGTGTAACTGTAGCAATAACAATGTAGAAGCAGCAGTTCAATTTAAGCTTAAGATACAATGGACCTCACTAAGTGAGAGCACCTTCATGATGATTAGCATACTATTAACTTCTGCATATTAACATCACCTCTTGTATCAATTCATTTGAACATGCTGGATAGACAACCCCTTCAAAAGCACCACTATTTTGATTAAGCAATTTACAGAGGGCTCTGAAGGATACATGTCTCAGATCCCACCAAAGTAGTTAGAATCTCTCCTGACATTTAGAACTCATTAATTGTGGTGTCCCAAGTATTACTACATTACCGACAGACAATGTCTTTGAACATTAAGCTCACTTTACACAGTAAATGACATAAAAACCACATGCAATGTAATAACTGCATTTAAGAATAATTAACTGAAAGTTTTGCAACCTACACCTCTGCCAACTCTAGTGATACGGAACCTTTGTTTCAGGAACAGACTCTGAATCTATTGTTTGCTTAATGAATTCAAATCAGCAACTGCACACAGCCACAGAAGCAACAGTGCCAATGGCAAGAGACACTTCAGCAATGGAAGTCTATAAATTTTAACAAAAATGGACTAAAAATGCCAAAACACCCTCAGGTCTCACTGGCTCTTGAAACTTCTGCATTAATCCCACAAGGCATTCCTCCTTTTCAGTGGGTCTCTGACCTGATCACCCTACCAAAGAAAAGATGAAATG
>WAAD01032166.1:0-15196 GCA_013389945.1 Fregata magnificens | reverse complement strand
AAAAGGATAAAAGAAAACCTATCTGGCAGCTGTGACCAAAAGGCCACTGACAGTAGGTGTCTCTACTCCTCTTATGCTGGTCATGATTAGAATGAAAATCTACTATTATTATCAATTAATCCTTTAGTTCACATGGCAGTAGAACATGCAGTAGGTCTGAAGGTTCAAAGTCCTATTAATGAAGCCAAATAGGGATCAATATAACAAAAGCTCTTGCATTGTCAGGTGGTTTTGCAATCTTCTCTTAAACAATGCTTTTAAGGCAGCACAGGAAACCAAAAAAGGGGCAATGATGAGGTTGCTCATGTACTTTACTCTTTCCTTGAGACTCCTGCCTGCCTGTGTGCAAAAAATGGATTTTCAAGTTATTTAACCACAGTATTTAACGTCAGCAGGTAAATATGTATGTCTCATTCTCTGGTTGCTCAATTTGATGTCCTGGGATCTGATATGCAGCAGTGATTACTGCTTCACCCAAAGACAATATGAACTGTGTTTCCAACATCTAAATTTCTGTATTTTTAAGTACCTTAGAAAACTAAATTGTGTGATTTAAATTGGTAACCTTTATATAATGAGAAAACTTTTAATTTCTCTGTGCCTCAGTTGCCCTCCGTGAAATGGCGAGGGCATACTATTCCATGATCCATGGGAGGGTTGCCCAGGTAAATTAGTATTTCTGTAGTGGTCAGATCCTAAAGCAGTAAAGCAATACAGAGAAAATAAGTAATTCTGCTGTAGAGCCAGGTTTAGATAAAGTGCTGTACAACTGTATGAATAGGTAACTGAATGAATAGGAAAAGCCAGTACTGAAGAGTTGCTCACTAAATGACTGATAACAGCTCATTCTGTGTGCTGAGTGAAGTAAGATTATTCAGGGAAAAAGAAAAAAAAATTATACAATTCAACAAATTATAATATGCGTAAGAGGAATGAATTATGATGGCACAATTAAATGTAAATATATTTTCTAACTTTTAATATAACCTCAATTATATTCTACATAGTAATGCAGTTATAAATACATCATTCACAAAACAGAGGATAGATGACGTACTTCAACTTGCAGGAGTTTCTGGCACTCTAGGAGTGAAACTTCAAGTCACATTATTTTAAGTAAATGCTAATAAACCTTCATACTATACCACTTATATTCTGTGTTAATGAAAGAAACACAATATCACTATTTTTTAAATTTTACAGTATCAACACTTTAGATGATAGGGATTTGCAATGCCAGGTATCCAGATGCCAAAGAACCCAAGTGAACGCGGCTTACAAAAATCTACAGAAACATTTTAAAAGTCAGCTTTCATAAACATAACTATAATAAAATTTCAGTTGTTCTAGGGCTAGAAGTAGGTAGGTTTCATTCCGCCGGAAATTTGCCAACCTCAGCCTTCTTGAGGAGTAACATTTCTAAATTTACCTTGGGAAGAAAATAAATAATTAGACCTTAAACCTATGACTGGTCCAGGACTGACCATTCCTCAACTTTGATTTCAATTCAGGGTAATTGCTGGAGGAAAATTTCACATTCATTAGCAAGGAATACAACATTTTTCTGATGATGTAATGTGTGTGTCTATGTGTGCACATCTACAAATAGATTACATTAGAAAATAGAGATTAAAGTGCAATGCTTACCTGGTCCATTAAGGAAGTCTTTAATTTGCACAGTGATAAGAGCAGGTGGAATACCACTTTTAGCATCTACCTCTCCTGCTGCTGTCTGCAACCAAATTTTGCAATAATCCAGAGCTTCTGGTAGAGTCTTCCCAGGATCTGCAGGTGATAATGATAATAGTCATTAATGATATTCCAGGAATATGATACATAACAAAATGCTACATACAAAATTTATTAAATAAAATTAAAAAGTTTAAAATGTAACACAGTAAATAATATTCCTAATACTACTGTTATACATAATTTTTGCACCTACAGAACAGATGCATGTGTATAATAATGCATGTATACACAGGCAAGAGGGCAAAGCTGTAATTACATAAAATGTAGAAAACCCACAAAAATACCAAGTAAAATATGAGTAAAAGACATCAGTTACCACAAGATGACTTTAAACAGCACACAATTTTAGCTTTAATTATGATGACACTTAAGCAGTCCTTACAAGAGAATCTGTGCTCAAAACCTGCTACTTCTAGATTGTATTTTCATTGCCAGGTAGAGAAAATAGTAACGTAAAAAATAAATTATAAAGGCTAAAAGACTAGAACACTACCACATCTCAGGAATAGAGCATTATGACAATGTGGTTATATCATTCTCTTTGGAGTTTCACTCAATAGCTCATCAGTAGTTATTCTTGCATATCACCTTGAAGTGTATTCCTCTGATCAGTTTATAATATTACAATAGTACATTAAAATTAATTTTCTCCAAGTGCTATTCTTGTCTTCATTTTCCACATATCACAAATGGCAAAAACAGTACTGTAAAAAAGCTTTTTAATCTTTAGCAACTCATGACCTTCATTATAATAGTCTTCAATTCTGGCACTACAGGTCTTAAATTCTAAATAATCAATTATTCTTTATTATCAAGACTGCCATGTTAATTATTGAATGTCTGCCTCATCTTTAACGACTTAAGGAGATTTTCTTGATGTTATTCTCTCCTGTTTTCAGTCAATTAAAAACTGCTATAATTGCTTTATTTGAGTTTTACTGAATGGATTCCTTTCAAGAACAGTATTTACATACCCACTATTATAGTCAACATATGGTATCGTGGTATCACAGTCATATGTGGACTGGGTATATAAAGTCAGCTTTGGAATTTGTATTTCTTGACCTTATCATGTGATTCATATAAAACTTGGCACATATGAACCCTTATGTGATTTCAAAGAACCTACTGAAACCAATTGATCATGACTTTAGATCTATATGGAAAAGATCAAAAGTTAGCACATTCTTCTGTTTTTATTTGATCAATTTTCAGGCAATGACTTTACAGCAGTATTTGTACTGTATGGCATATACATTACAGACTTTCCTTCCCTTTATTCCCGCTACACATTTAGAAAGTCAGCTCTCAACAGTTATTTAAGAGCTGTCACTGCATACAACAGATTTGTATATTTTCCATGTGAATTTCTACATTTTTTTATGGTTCTTAGCCCTTTCCTTTAATTACATTAACCAGAATGGTGTGGCACACTCCCTTTTCTATAGTAACTGCTTTAGGGAATATCTTGTTTCCTGTGTCTGGAGTTTGCCTAGTATACTGAAGATAATAATAATAATAATAAAAAAAATCTTTACCACCAAAGTACACATCTTTTCCAAAATATAGTTTTGTAGTTGTTCTGAACAAGGATGTCATCTCTGACTTGGATCTATACCATAATATCTTGTTTTGTGCTAGTATATAGCTGTATATAGCAACCTGGATCATCCACCAGCTTTTCAGAAAATCCACTAAATTTAGTCAAGCATTTTTTTTGCAAAATACATTTACAGGTATTCCTATTACCCTAAGATGTGTTTAGGTTATAAAATACCTAGTAATTATTGCAAAGTTGTAGCTGTTTAAAAATGAAAATATCTCTGATGAAAAGAACTTACATAGCAGAAAATCCTTGCGTGACATAATACATTAGCTACACAAACACTGCCCTCAGGGCACTGGGAATTGCAGCACGTAAGCACAGAATAAAAAAAAAAAAAATAAATAAAGGAACCATGGGGCTCTCAGGAGATTATTTTGCTCTGTCATGTCTCCAAGGAACGCAGCACTGTCACATCTTCATTACCTGGGGCACTGCAGGACTGGGATACACGAGTAATGAGAAGGACTCCAGAGCTTACAGATTAGGAACACAACACAAAGAAACCTCAATGCACAAAATTAGCCTGAGTCCAACAAAATATATTACTTTTAACCCAGCACTGGCCTTACTTATTTCAAGCATTTTTTTTTTTTCGGTTCAAGTGAAACTGCATTATTCTGAAACTGAGCTAATTCTGGAAGCAGGATAGTTGCATTGAGACAATTTTGCATTGCAGGCAATAATCCCAAAGGGCCATGCAAAGAACTAGTTTGAGTGCTTCCAAGCACCAAGGAATACGGTTAATTTGGAACCCGGGTAACAGACTTGACCGTACATCCAAGTATGCCAGATATGGATCAATAAATAAGTTTTTACATAAAGAGAAGAAAGCTAAAATCCAGAGGTTTCAAAACTGAATATGCTGGTGTATATCTCAAAAACTTGAAGGGAGTTCCAAACAGGGGCTATAAAATGTATCTGGGTAAGACAAATTCATTTACATCAAAGGTCAAAAGACTGAAATATGTGTATCGATTAAAACACCTTCTAAGGTAGAAAACAACATATGCATTTTCATAGGATTAAGGATCAGGAAAGGAATAAAACAATATCAATCAATCAATCCCTATCCCAAGGGCATAGGAATCAGCAGAGAAGCAATTGAATGAAAAACAGAAAATTTAGGCTGAAAAGTGAGGAATTCCTGATGGGGAGAGCTGTTAGAAAAAGGACTCTTCTCCCTCAAGGAAATGATGGAAACGTTCAGAATGTTTAAAAATACACTTGACAGAACACTATAAAATATACAACAGGGAACAATTATGCATCAGCAGGGAACTGGTCTGAATAATGTATTATAATAGGTCATTTCCATTTCCATTTTCTATGATTCTCCCAAAAATCAACACTTAAATTTGCAGTTATTTGTATAAAGAAAATGCTGGAGAAAACCCAAGGGATACATATATAAGTAAAAGGAGAGGTTAGAATTACTCCACAGCAAGCCAAGAGAGGGAAAAGAGAGGCTTGAGAAGTGAAGAGCAGTGAAGACGGCCAGAAATTCTATCCTCTACACCATGTGAAAAATTTGTCTGTGGCAGCAAAAGCAGCAAAAGAAAAATGGTGAGACAACTATCACAGATTGACAACCAAGACTGTCATTTAAAATCTGTAAGACTGAGAAGCTGAGGCCTTCAATACGTCCACACTCCCCGCCCCCCCCCCCCCCCCCCCCCTCTTTTTTTTTTTTNTGAATCCACCCAAACATCCAAAGCCAATTTTAGCCTTGCTAAGGTCCAGACCTCAGCTCCAAACTTCACAGTTCATGAAGTATTTTCCTAAACTTGATTTGAATTTACAAGCTTTTGATTTCACCTGCTATCCCCTCATTCTTATGTTAACAGCAGACAGCAAAAACCAAACTTCTGAAGAGAAAGGGGAGGAAGGCAAAAGGAAAGGAGGGAGGCAGGAGAAATTTCACATCTTGAAGACTTTCATTCTCCAAAATGTGGTTTTGTTCCAGTTTGTAGCTGAGGGCCAGGGCAGCTCAGGGGGCATAGCCCTGGGAGGTTTTAATGGGGGGGTGGGTGGGCACAGTGATCCACAGCACCCCAGCAGCCGCCAGGCAGGGGACAGGGCTACCGAGTGTGTGCGCAGGATGGCAACTTGGCCTGTTCAGCTGGAACTTTACCCAGACCAAATGAGCTCTGCAACATGCTTTTATTTCAATGGATGAATCATATTTTGGTCTGCAGTCAATTTTAAAAGCCAGTACGATGCTGCAATCATCTCTGCATTTTCAACTCTGAAGTGGAACGTTTGGTCTTGTTTTAAAAATGGTTTCCATTGGAATTTAAAGAACACAAGTGGGAAAACATTTCTACTAGCATACTCACAAGCGCTGTGTCAGGAAGTTCAAAAATGAGCACTTACAGTAACCTGAGGAATGTACGTTCCCAGGCCAGCTTGTCTTTACGGGTGGGGGCTGCACCCCCCCGCCACGTCCATAGATGCAGATGTACTGGACAATAAATATACTCAGAGGGGAACAGGTGACACTCCAGCAGAACTCCCTCAATGTTATGCTAGGGAACAGCCTTAAATCCTCTCTCTGCCTTGTAGGAAGCACAGGCTGACAGAGAGGCAGGGAATCAGACTTCCTGCCAGAGCCAGCCTGCGTTGCTCTCCATGCAGCCTGGGCTTTCCATTAGATCAGAGGTTACATGTGGTCTTAGCTACTGCATCTGCTCTTCATGGACCCCCTGCCATCAAAGGTGTGGGTGTAAAAAAAAAAAAAGAAAATCAAGAGTAATTCTGGATGGCCTTACAATGCCTTTTTTTTTTGCAAACGCTTCGTTGGTGGAAGTTGAAGAAATTCCATGCATAACAGATATTTATTGAGAAATTTCTCTCCCTTAAAACAACCAAGCACCACAACCTCCTCTTTGAAAGTAAACAAACAAACAAATAGAAAAAAGATTTTTCAAGAATGCCCAGAGCACAATGCTCAGGAAATGAGGCAATTTTGTATCTGGATTACATTACCTGAAACAAAGCAAATAAAGATTTAAAAAAATATTTATAAAAGCAGCTTATGAGATTACATTAAAAACAATTGCACCCACTTTTATTTAAATGGAATGGCCAATGCTCTGTTTGCAAAAACTAACGGTTAGCAGATGCCTTTTTGTTAAACGTAGGATGAGCACTGAATAAAAAAAGGTTGTTTTACAGTATCTTTCAGGCTATTTATACAGAATCTTACAAGTAAACTCAGGGAGCAACTAGTCTTTTTAATGGCGCTCATTAAGCAGTTAATATTTATTCCATTAATTTATTTACTTTGATTGGAAGCTCCTATACCTGGCGGTAGCATAACTGCAATCAAGCTGTGCAATTACAAAAATAATTTAAAACACAAATGAAGCAGTTTAGCACAACCATAATAAAATTAAGCTAGCATTTTAATAACCTAATAAGTCTCCTCCTCCTACAAACTGGCTTGCCAGTGGACTTGGTTGGAGAGAAGCACTGAGGAAATTGAAAGCACAACCATCAGGTCTTTAGCTCCAAGGCAGGCAAATGCTCCCACACACAGACACTGGCCTGATGGAAATGTGCTGCTACTAACTGCTAATTAACACACTAACAATACTTAACTTTCAAATAGCTTATTTCCTCCTATTTTATTCTTAATTTCTTACTTCTTTTGTGTTTCAGAAAGTAAGCAAAAAATAACACAGCTAGTGACAGAGGAGCCAAGTTCTTTGGATGAAGTTTGGCGTTTCAGCCACTGCGCAATGCTCTCTCTCACAAAAAAAGAGTGATAGCTTAATGTGCAAGATCCTGAATTTTAAGCTCTGTTAACTTGAAATCTTTAAAAAATAAGAACAAACCCCTTGTCCCAAATAAAATACATGTGGCTTCGTGACAGTATTAAAAACTTCATTTCTACACATGGTCAAAGCAGTAAACCAACATAAGGCAGTAAGCTTAATTTTGTCACCAGCCCAGGATTAACTATTATTCTCTTTAAAATTCATGCTGGTGCAGTTTTACAGGATAATTTCCCTATTTTATTCAAAGCTTCATAAAACGGACTCTCATCAAACTACATGTAGAAGCAGTTCTAAATTCTTGAGTATTCTTTGTTGATTTACCGCTGAACAATGTATTTCTTAGAAATACACTAATAGAGGTGAGAGATGGAAAACACAACTAGGTCCAAACTATTACCAGCTTTTCTTTACCCTAAAGTCTTTTTTGGAACTAACATCCATCAAAAAATAAGGCCTTCCTGATTTTACAATAGAATTTTGTATTTGCTTCTACCCTGCAAGATTTGAGAGTTGTTTCAGAACTGTACGTTTTTTTTCTTTTAGAAAACCTGTAAGAAATAGCACGGTATTTCATAAGACCTGAATCTACTGCTGTTGAACTAACAGTAGTCAAGTCTTCAGAATTACACCACAAAATTGATTCAAAACAATTTTTCCAAATGCTTTAAAACATTCCTAAAATATTCTTAAGCAGCATAAATGGTGTAGATATATACACAGAATGATGATTTGAAATGGTAGAGTTTTTATTAGCATGTTTTGGATCTAATCTACATATTCCATACATAGCTTAACTATGTAAGCTTAACCATACTAGTATAAGTAATGAGAAACCACCCCCATAGGAGTACCAATTAAACTTTATAACAAACATCATGTATTTTTCCTTTTGCCCAGGGAAGTCTCAATTTTTTAGGCTGTGATGAAATCTGCTATGTTATAGGCCCGACCTTCTGAGCTGCCGCCGTGCTGTTGCCTATCTCCATCATGAGATGTAATGCACACAATGTCTTCACCAGGCCTGCTTGCCTAGTCCCATTGTTTGTAATTTTTTTTTTAAGGGGGAATATGCTCCATCAGTTCTTATAATCTAGTTAAAATATATCTTTTATGTTTAGCTTGTGTCCTCTTCCCCATCCTACCTTAGATAATAGAGAGATAGTTGCATGCATACATATAGACACAAGAGCAGTCTTCTAGAGAGTCTAACTGGAAATATTCTTTAGCAACATTCACTGTAAATTAAACATCATTTACGTCCTCTTCCCACCCTCCAGTCCTTGATATACAGAGAAATAGAGGAATATAGTGCATACCTATTGTACAGAGAGAGAGGAGCGAACTTATTTCTTTCAAAAAAACTTTATATTGTTCTTCATTTGGACGATACATCTCTTTCAGATAAAACTGTCAGCCAATAGTCACAACGTCAAGAAAATTTGGCATGACTGATGAAATCGACTGCAGCAGCGCAGAAAATGCCATGCAAAGCTCCTGATGCTATATTATATGATATGCAATATATAGAGTGTGTATATATATACACACACATATATGTAACACATAGTTCATGGCTATTTTCCCTCAAAAATGCGTGTTAGAAATGAAAAATAGAAATTTCTGAAACTAACATGTTGCTACAGTGGTATGACAACATTAATCCTGAACGATGCAACTATAAGCACAGCAGGCCTTCCTAAACAAGAGGCAATAAAAACTTTATACTACCTATTTTGCTGTGTGAATTAGTGTGTGACTTGAAGTGTGGATTAGTTTTATTAACTTATTAATACATTTAGGATGGTGATTTTAGGCCCTAGAACTTTGGCACACCCCCCGAAACTCTTCTGAAAAGAGCCCTAATCCTTCAGTAGCAAGCACAGGATTCTGTCTGATACATGAGTAAGGTACTTACTACTGCCCACAGAGGCAGCAGGATGAGACCAGAACTTCTGCTTTCACATAATGTCTGACTTGGGCCTCCACAGTCTTTTACCTTTGCATGACACACAGACAAAAAGCCAAAGAAAAGGGTAAGACCCATGTACGGTAAGTCTTTGGTCCCCCAAGACCACCTCTTTGGGTCTCACTGAACAACTGCTGGTGACCAAGAAGCTCTTAGGCTCTATGTTCCTACTATCTTTACTGTTTAAATTTCTTGCCATGCTTCTGTGCTCTCTGATCCACTTTTAATTTGTAGGAAGACTTTATTACAGCTTGGGTTTTCTAGAATTGCTCCCATAGATATGAAGATGGTGAAAGACTTCAGAAGTTAATTGTAGGAGCAGAATGGAGAGAACTTTGCCCAGTTCATTGGTAATGTGGTGGCAGCTTGTACAAGGACACACTTGAACGCCTCAGACATGAGAAATGAGGAAGTCCTCTCGCATCTTTCCAAAACACTAAGTTAATGAAGTTGTGATCTTTAACTTACAGCTACTCCAACTTTCCTTCAAGCTTTGCTTTGGTGATTGATTTGTTAATTCTTTTCATATTAATTGCTACAATGACCACCTTTTATACAGTATTTAACAAATACACATGGGAATCTGGAGCAAATCAAATTCATGACACGGCTGTGTTTCTTTCAAGACAGGACAGCAGCAGCACAAAAAGATGAAAATGGAAGAATGATAAAAGAAAACACGGCAGAGAACGAATCTCCTCCCTATTTTAATTATCTTCTTTCCAGCTGTCTAATCTTCCTCACTGTTTAAACCCTCTTAAAAGTTCCACCAGATTTCTGAAAAAAGTTAAGATCTATTAAAATTAGAATTTTTAGTCTTTTGCATAAGCACATTATTCTAATACCAGTCTTCAAAAGATACCATCTCATTCAGCAAAGATTCGGTATAGCTGCACAAAAAACGTATAGTACTACTCATAACTAGTGTGCTGTACGAACTCTGCAAACAAAAAACTAGCAATGTTTTTTACCTACAGCTCTCATTCAGTGAACAATCTAAAACCCCACACTTTTCTGGCTGCGCGTTCAGCAGATCTCTGCATCCTTGTCTACACCTTTTTTGGGTAATACTCTGTAATGATGTATCTCATTAAATTCTTACACCCAGTACTGGCTGTCAGACAAATGAATTGCAACCATTTGATATCTCTCTTCAGCAGTACAGAGAAGAGAGAAAAAGAAATTTTCAGAATATTTTGTTCTGAACAGTTATTCTGATATTTCTTATTATAAGCTTTGCATATGGAAAAAAAAAAAGAAAAGCCATTCATTAAGAGAAGGAAATTCTTGCAAAACCCTATTACTCAGCTGAATGAAAACTTAAAATACAGGACATCATTAGATGTCACTTGGAAGATCACTATAATTTTCTTACAGTTTATGATCAAAACACCAGGTGCTTCTACAATGTTTACCTTTAAATTTTATCAGTAGGAAAATATTGTGATACTCAGTCATAAAAAAAAATGCTTTTTATGAAATCAGCTTAGCTTACAACTCTTACTTCCTTAGAAAACATTGAGAAGTTAGAGTAATGCAACAATCCCTATCGCAATCTGGTAATGAGAAAGTAATATCGAGGAACAGGAAGAACTGGTTGCTAAAAGGTTAGATCTTAATTAATTTCAAACATTTTACACACTTAACTTGATTCAGCTGTGGGGTATAATCCTAAAAATAGGTATATTTACTGTTTGATTTTTAAAGACGTCCTAGAAGTCTCTCAGCTGTTCTCCACTGCTCCAGTAACTTTGAGAAGTGCGATTACTTTGGCAGTTTGGCCAGGAGTGAATGTTAAATGCTCTTACCTGTACCCTTGTAGTCTGAGGCTACTCCTTTAAGACCAGCGTCGAACACGGATATTTCTACCTTTTGCTTTCTGTGGTGGCAGCTCAGGAGCACAGAGGGCTGTGATACAACAAGGTAGAGAAATGGCTGTAGCTCTACATCCCCAGTTCCCCTGCGACCAGGCTGCCGAACAATAGTTATACCCAGGGCTTGTCGAGCAGACGATCTTGTGGAAGCATGAAGACTTTCTAGTGACAAAAGACCTGTTTTTCTCCCGGTAGACAGGGGAACATTACTGTTCAAAAGATCATCTGCTGTGACAGAGGAAATGCATGGCTGACGGGGCTTCTTGGTATCATGGCTGCCACCTGAGCCCGCTTCTGGAAGGTTCAAGGAGCTTTTGCTTATTTTTTCGCCATCTTTCTGATCTTGTACTGATTTTGATTTAGGTAAGGCAGTGCATGAGTAAGTCATCAAGGAGATTCGACTTGCTGTAACAAAAATGTCGAAGGGAATGAAATTGAGATTCTTCACGATGGAAGACTGGCGGGAAGGACGGGCAATGCGGTGCTGGCTGGTACCACTGTGCTGCTCGATCTGAACAATTCTGATCTTAACACTGTCGCTGCCAATTCCACTGTCCTGTGCCCCGCTATAACGGGAAGAAGTCTCAACTGTTCCTCCATCAGACACATCCATTTTTTTCTGCTCTTGTTTGGAAACCTGCAAAGGAAAATATTATATTAACTTACGATATCCATATCCCAACTATTTCCATTTCAGTGGCAGCAAACAATCGCTATATAAACATGATGTAAAAAAAGAGAATTATAAAAAAATATCTGCCAAGTTAACTTTAACACAGTAATCACTCATGAAAACACAGCAGGTGTCTGTTCCAATGAAATGATGACTCACAACAGACGAAGTGCCAAAAGAACATGTGAAGGAAAAAAAAAGGAGCAATGATTTCTAGGCTTAAACAATTTTTTTTTTTTTTAAATCTAAACTCTTTCTTTGAACTCTAAAGAATCAATGAGAAATGTATGGCTTAATATAAAACCATATCTCTGTGAAATAATGCAATGTATAGAAAAAGCCTAGTCAGAATTGTTTTCCAGTTTTGAGCACTGATGCTCAAAAAGTCCTCTTTGGCACTAAAATATTTTACCGTGATTAGATGAAATAGAATGTAATATTAATCTAATACAAAATCACAAAAAGACTAAATGGAAATTGTAAGCTGAAATGTAGAAATATTATATTGTAGAAAAAATATTTTTCTTAAGAGTCATGGAAATGACAGCTGCCTTATATAAAACACCAAAGTTGAAGGAAATGTCAGCACTATCTAAAGACTGCCTCTGTGATGGGGTACGAGTTCTTAGCTTACCAAGGCTCACCAAGGTTACATATGGTCTTGGTTGTGACATTCACAGGTTTTCACATGAGAAATCACTGCATATAGAAATATTTCAAAAAGAAAACATACTGGTAAACAGTAACAAGAACTTTCCTTCTATCACAGGAAATGCAAGAGTGAAACACAAAGTTGCAAGGCTGTGTCCAGGGACCACACAGTACCAGGTCAAGAGACAGAGATATCCAAGACAAGGAGGTGCTTCAGGAAGAAAACACTTTCAATACTGCTCATGAAACAAGTAGAAATCCTACAAAGAGCTTGAAGACAAGGTGGGGAGCATATGCTAAAATATTTGGGAAAAAAACCCTTGCAGAAATTCAATACTACTACTACTACTACTAATGTATGGCCAACTCCTCTGATTCATATGGAGTTTAGAGCCATGTATTCCCCCTGTATAGCTTCCACAGCATAACTAAGACTTCCATGTGCTCCCAGAAGTGTTTCTGCTCTGCTCTGTACAAGAACTAGCATAAGAAATGCCCAACTCAATCAGATTCGTGACCCATCCAGCCCAGTATGCTGTTTCTGACAGCACTAGGAGGAGACTCTGTTGAGAGAGACCATGGACCCTGGCCACTTCCTGCAATCTTCCTCTCCTACTCCCCAAGCATTCATAGCTGTTCCATTTGGGATGCCAGTGGTACACATCTGTGTAGTCATTTTAGTAACCATTTCTGGACTTCTTGTCCAAGAATTCATCCAGTTCCTTTTGGAACATGCTGACAGTGTCTGGCCTCCACAACCTTCTGGGGCAGCAAGTTCCAATTTTTTTTTTTCTTTGGTTTAAACCAATCTCGTCATTGCATTTCCCCAATCTTTTGTAGTATGAGTTGAGCGTTCAGGTCCACATTCAGCTTTATCACTGCTGCTATGACTTTGTAAACCTTGATCATAGCTCTCCTCAGCCTTCTCCTCTCCAGACAAAGAAATCCCAGCGTTTTTAGCCTCTCCTCACAAAGCAGCTGCTCTAGCACCTTAGCTTCCCTTTTCTACTTCTGTAACTCCACTACGCACTTCTTGAGTACTCTACATAGTATTCAAGAAATGGGATCGCTATGGTTTTACGTAGCAGTAAAGTGATGCCTTCTGTCTTGTTCTCAATCTCCATCCTGATGATGGTGGTGTTAGTTGATGGTTGGACTTGATGATCTTAGAGGTCTTTTCCAACCTTAATGATTCTATGATTCTATGTCCAATATTTTGTTGGGTTTTTTTGGCTGCCACTGCACATTGACTCAATGATTTCATTTCTTCGTTCCAGGACCTACTTCAAGAGTTTATTTTTATCTTCTCCACCCTAGTGAATCTTTGAAAAGGGAGATATAAACAAGGGAAAACCATACCTTAACTTCCTCTTGAAAAATATAATCATGAACTACAAGTACTTACAAAATTTATCAGCAACTACAGGAATGAAGGGCGGTGAATTACTGCATTTCTTCAAACTTTGGTCTTTATGCAGCAATATTAATAGATTCTACATATACTGCAGAAATTGGGTTGTGGGGGAGTTAAAGAAAAGCAGTTTTTTAAAAGGTTCCTTTATATTGTGCTTTATGAAAAAAAGGGAGCAACCCCCTCTCCTTTTCTTTAAAGGAATGAACATGCTAGAAAAAAGTATTACAGAGGAAATCCTAAAACAGAACCATTAACTAGCTGAGATTCTCTTTGAAAAGGTTTTTGCCAGCTCTGGTTACAATCTTTTCAGATTCACTCATGTACATATTTTTCAAATAACCAATAAAATGCCTTGCGGCTGATTTCTATGGCAGACTCATACCACTGACTTGTAAATGTGATACCACTTTTAATGCAGCCTCTGCAAAAATAACTAGAGACCATTTTAATGAATTATTACATTGTGAGCCAAGAAATCCTGATATCCTAGCAAAGTTAGGCTATTTACACCTCAGTCTTTCTGTCTGGTAAACTATAAAGTGCTTCGCCCATATCCTGCACTGATGGCACTTTCAAAAATGGTATAGATGGTTTTATCGCTTATGTATTGAGGGCAAGCAGAAGACAGAAGGGATGGAGCTGTGAAACAATCTTGCCATATCATTTCATGGGAATGCTGCCTGAAATGAAGTAGAGGGCATATGCTGCTAAACCCAGCAATTTTTAATTGCTCCATAGCCATCAGCTCAGTCTCATGAAAAATCTGTTTAGAAAGCATGGTTCTGTAGTGAATGGCGCTCTTACGGGTACTACATGGTATTCTCTTGTTCTCCTCTATGCAGCAGAAATTTCTACAGCTACCTGACATTTAGGTTATGCTTGACTTGGCTAGAGGGATTGAAAATACAATGTCATCCACTAAATGATAATCATAGAACCACAGAATCACAGAATGGTTTGGGTCAGAAGACACCTTTAAAGATCACCTAGTTCCATCCCCCCTGCCATGTTCAGGGACACCTTCCACTAGACCAGGTTGCTCAAAGCCCCATCCAACTGTGCCTTGAACGCTTCCAGGGATGGGGCATCCACAACTTCTCTGGGTAACCTGTTCCAGTGTTTCATCACCCTCACAGTAAAGAATTTCTTCCTTTTACCTAATCTGTATCTATGCTCTTTCAGTTTAAAGCCATTACCCCTTGTCCTATCACTACATGCCCTTGTAAAAAGTCCCTCTCCAGCTTTCTTGTAGGCCCCCTTCAGGTACTGGAAGGTTGCTATAAAGTCTCCCTGGAGCCTTCTCTTCTCCAGGCTGAACAACCCCAACTCTCTCAGCCTGTCTTCATAGGAGACGTGCTCCAGCCCTCTGATCATCTTCATGGCCCTCCTCTGGACTCGCTCCAACAGGTCTATGCCCTTCTTACATTGGGGGCCCCAGAGCTGAACCCAGGTGGGGTCTCATGAGAGCAGAGCAGAGGGGC
>WAAD01032165.1:301-14482 GCA_013389945.1 Fregata magnificens | reverse complement strand
TACACAATCCATAGGTTAATTCTGCTGATTCTCTATCAATTTGAGCATACATCATGTCTTAAGTCTCAGAATGTTCCCTTTGAAAGCTTTTATGTCCAATATATTCAACTGTAAAGTTGTTTCCTCTTTAAAAATTTTGACTAGTTTTATACATATTGCAGAAGAATGATAAGAGAACTAGACAGAAAAAGATAAGCTGAGAAGGAATAGCTATAATAATCAATCAAATTAAGATTTATAAAACTCAGGTAGAACCTTTTAGTAAATGGAAAGAAATAAAAATTTCTGCATCATAATTCTTAGCATCATATTGTGTGTTAATAGATCAGATTAATGTCATCCTAATTTCTTTCTACTGAAATATTATTTCTTATCACTGACCAAAAAGGGAGTGACTAGCATGGATATACAGCCTTATGTAAGGTAATTAGTGCCTGAGATGTCTACAATCCAGTGAGCTTGATCCTCAAAACATGAATGGCAGTGAAGATTGCTTTGGCTATCTGTGGGTAAAAGAAGTAGGAAACAAGTTTTGATATGGAGAAAAAGATTGTATGTGTGAAGGAAAAGGGACATTAAGGTCTAAGACACTACACTGTAATTAATTATTACTACAGGGGCAACAAAGATCATAGAATCATAGAACGTCCTGAGTTGGAAGGGACCTGCAAGGATCATTGAGTCCAGCTCCTGTCCCTGCATAGGACAAGCCCATGAAGTGAAATAAAAAGGATTGTTCTGCCTATAGTAAACTTGAATTGTTTACAGGCCAGCTTAAGCTGACATTAATATAAAAAGCTAAAGGAGAGAAGAAATACATCTGACGTAGAGGAAATAATTTACTTTCATGTTTGTGTTTAAACCTTATATAGAAATGCGTAAACACAGATTGCTGTAGTGCAGGTCCTTCTGTAGCTGTGTAAGGGCTGGGAGCAAGGTGCTATTCTCTCTCTCTCTCCTGCTGTATAGATCAAGCTCTTAAATCATGTTACAGTTGTTTTGGAAAATACTAAAATACATTTAATGTTATGAGCAAATGTCAAAATAAATACTTAGCTATGGTAGATCCAACACAAATTTAAGTGTTGTTAAAGTCTTGTATGGGTTAAACTGTGTAAGAATATTATAAAAAACATTTTTTCAAGGCTTCAAAACTGTTTTCACAATTCAAAATTCTTTTTCTTTTTCTATTTTTTTTTTTTCTGTGAGTAGGGCCTGGTGTGTATAATATTTAAAGCTTCACTCTTAGCATTAAAAATCCAGGCAGTTTTCCAAATTCACTGAAGTAAGAACCATCAAAACATTTCAAAGGCATTCACTGAGGCAACCTGAGAAAATTGGCAAAGAGATGTAAATAAAATTAACAAAGTAACCATTGTGTTTGAAAATTGTTAACATTTATGTAGAACACACAAGAGTAAAGTAGTTCAGCAATCAAAATAATTGCTTGGAATTAACAGTAATAACCACATATAACAACTACCAATTATCTACATTCTGCAATATCTGCAATATTAACAGATTAAAAATTACTAAACTATGGTGCTGAAAAACTTAAAAAATCAATAGCTTTTGCCGGTTTCATTTTAAAATAAAGACATATGTAAAGATGGAAGGAAATGATGGAAAGATAAAAATAATTTACTGGTCTTGAGGTAGGCTATAACATAATTAGCAGGCTTCTCTTTCCTCCATTAAATCAAAAAACACCAGTGATTTCCATACAGAATCCTAAGGCCACCTGCATAGCAAAATTTTCTTTGAAATCATGTTTGTACTGAGTTAAAAACAATCAATCAGGCAGTTCATGTCATCACTGGATGAACAAGCCTATTTGATAGCTGAGGGGTGATAAGCATTGAGCACATATTATCACATTATCAGAAGAATTGGTAGAAATACTTCTTGCATCTACTGTAAAATGTAATCACTATTTGGCTACAAAGAATGCTGTAGACAGTGTTGGAAAAAATTCCCATTTTGCTTATGAGCTGAATTTGGCAACTGAGGAGATTAGGACAATTTTTTTTATTATATCTTTTATTTTGACACAGAGTCACGGTTTGTGTCTATTTCTATCAGAACAACAAGTATATTTCATTAATGTCACAAAAAAGCAGTGGATATAACAGCTTCCAAAAGGAAAGATATCTACACTCTGTTCAAAGGCTTGATGAAATAACACTATAAATATCTTCTGTTCATTCTGTACATGGTAGCTTCAAAGTGGAAATAACGATAATAAGAATAAATAGATTCTATGACTTTCCACTCTGTTTTATAACTAAAGCTTTTTGGCCACACTCACCTCCACATATTATTCAATTTAAGTGAATGCTTGAAGAAATGAAGTCCTCTGGTAAATATGTTTCGTAGGAAGGCAACTTTAAATGTCAAGTACGTGAGAAATTATATAGTAAAAACACACCCAGAAGTGATCATGAATCATAGTATATGGTATAAGCACCAGAAACAAATGATACAGCGTGATTCCAGGTGATCAGTCACAGTAACCAATAACCTTCAAAATAATGTCCAGAGTTCTGAATTCTTGAATGTTTTAAACAGCCATAGAGATAAACCACAAAGAATTCAAAACATTAAAATAATCTGTGGAAGCCTACATGATCTTGTGCACATTAAATAATAAGACGTGCAAATCTAGTAAATTTGCCAAGCAGCACTTTAGTGGGGTTCTTTGTCTTTCTCAGCACATTTACATCTGGGAGTAGATAAATTATGACAGACTAAACAGTTGGTTGTGGAAGAAGTCACACTCTCAGCATCTGATGTGCTGCAGAAAGAGATATTCCCAAATCCCAAGTGTAATGGAGACTGAAGTGATTTGGTTTTGTCTTTTCCATTTTCCTTTGTTGTAGCCACCACACTGTGAGATGGTTCCAAATGGTTCATATTGACAGCCAGTGAGACAATCAAATCTTTCTCTGTAGAGGACAAAATTGTTCATATCAGCTAGTGGTTGATCTGTGAGGATCAAACTGCAACAGTTTTGCAGATAATCTTTAGAGATCCCTTTTTTTTTTTTTTTTTTACCTTTCATAGAGGAGAAATTTAAAATATAAGCACCAAAACACATGCATGCACATGCACATGGAATTATTTGCTCTGATCTCTAAGCTTTCCTCTACAATAAGTATTATTTTGGATTTTCCAATACATTTTACAAACAAGAAAATGAAAGAGTAAGAGAAATATGGTAACATTCCTTGAAATAGTATTTATTAGAATGTTAAAAATGTCGTCTGGTAGTAAGTGATCATACAGATTGTTGGAGGTATAATATATGCCTTTGCAAAGGAAGAACTCATGTTTTATTTCAAAGTGTTGAGTGCACTAGTGAAGCAGTCTGTTATTCACGTGACTAAATTAAGAGTGTATCTTAGGTGCTTTACTGAATATTTTTACTTTGCCTTTATGGCATCATTTAATGGTTGGAGTCCCCATAACAATTCAAGCATTTTGAAGACACCTGTCACGTATATCACATATATTTATAGTCCTTTCTACTTCAATAATTTCATTATGGAACAAAGAATTTCATGTATTAGAAGAATACTGCTTGATAGGTCAGACAAAAGTAACTATTTGTATTTATACTTTTTATCAGTTTTATATTTTATAGTCAGAAATAATTTCCATCAGATATCCTGAAGTAAACTTAAATTTACCTATCCAAAGATTAGGTGTTTAAGTACACTGCCTATGTCTTCCCTCAGTCTCTGACATTTAAGGAAATTGACCAAACATTAATTGGCATTCTAACGTGTAACCAGATAAACTCTATCCACTACCAGCCTGCATAACATTTCTGGTTTCATACAAGATAGTCACCCCTTCTAATCTTCAGCAATTTGAACAGCAGTGTTTTGAGACCAAATCTCATGATGTCAGGGTTATTTTAAACAAAACAATGACTTAAACAGTTATGCTTGTATTCCTTTCAGCTGCCTCAAAAATGCTGCAATTAAAACATTGTGTTAGTCAGTAATTGGCTTGAAATACCAACAGACACCAATTTAAAATTGCTTTAAAATAAAATCAAACAGAAATGGAAAATTAATTGTAATTTATAGCTTGTTATTGTTGTTAATATATGTTTTATAGACTAGACTCTCACTGGGGCCATTGGCAACTAAATACGTCATTAGACACTGAATATGACCCCTAGGAACACTGGTAGTCACAGAGACACCACAAACTGCTTTTCATCTTTGTTTCCACCTGTAAAATCCTTTGGATACGCAAGTTACTACAACTGCAGGTGTGTGTGACAGCCTTTGTGTCTACACTGTTAGGTGCTCCAAAGGCTGATCTCTTGCTCCTAGGCCAGGAGGTGCAAGAATTGAGGGTAGTATTATTTCCCAAACATAAGCTTCAAAAGAGACAGTCGTCATCTCAGCCGGAAGTCACTAAGATTTTCATTCTCATATAGTGGAGGCTAAACTGATTAATAGTTATGGGATGACTTATTCTGCTCTAATTTTCAGTGGCTGGGTACTCAGATCATTTAGAGATTGATTCTGAGGCTTTTATTTCTCATATCAAGTCCAAAATCTTTAAATTTGTGTGCCTGAAGCTAGTCACCTTTTCCTGTATGAATAATCTAGTTTCAGCGAGTTTGGAGACAGCTCTCTGAAATATAAAGAATAATGCTACAACATGCTAGAAAGAATGTGTGATTTTACTATTGTCTATACTCCAAGTCTTATAATTTAGGTCAAGGACACTCTACCTGAAAGGACATATCACATTACTTTTGCCTTACCCAACTTGACCTCCGAGCTAGTTGTCTAGAATTCCTTTGCAATCAGTAGAGGGCACAGTTCATTTGACCCATATTAGACTTTGCCTTACAAGGGATCATAGAATCATAGAATCATAGAATCATTAGGTTGGAAAAGACCTCTAAGATCATCAAGTCCAACCATCAACTAACACCACCATGACTCCTAAACTAGCCCCTGGAGTGCCACGTCTACACCTTTTTTGAACGCCTCCAGGGTAGACGACTCCACCACCTCTCTGGGCAGCCTGTTCCAATGCCTAACCACTCTTTCAGTAAAGAAATTCTTCCTAATGTCCAATCTAAACCTCCCCTGACACAACTTGAGGCCATTCCCTCTCGTCCTATCGCTAGTTTCTTGGGAGAAGAGTCCAACACCCGCTTCCCTACAACCTCCCTTCAGGTAGTTGTAGAGAGCGATAAGGTCTCCCCTCAGCCTCCTCTTCTCCAGACTAAACAACCCCAGTTCTCTCAGCCGCTCCTCATAAGACTTGTTTTCTAGTCCCTTCACCAGCCTCGTTGCCCTTCTCTGGACACGCTCCAGCACCTCAGTGTCCTTCTTGTACTGAGGGGCCCAAAACTGAACACAGTACTCGAGGTGCGGCCTCACCAGTGCCGAGTACAGGGGCACGATCACTTCCTTACTCCTGCTGGTCACACTATTCCTGATACAACCCAGGATGCTGTTGGCTTTCTTGGCCACCTGGGCACACTGCCGGCTCATGTTCAGCCGGCTGTCGACCAGCACCCCCAGGTCCTTTTCTGCCGGGCAGCTCTCCAGCCACTCTTCCCCAAGCCTGTAGCGTTGCATGGGGTTGTTGTGACCAAAGTGCAGGACCCGGCACTTGGCCTTGTTGAACCTCATACAGTTGGCCTCGGCCCATCGATCCAGCCTATCCAGATCCCTCTGCAGAGCCTTCCTTCCCTCGAGCAGATCGACACTCCCACCCAGCTTGGTGTCATCTGCAAACTTGCTGAGGGTGCACTCAATCCCCTCATCCAGATCATTGATGAAAACATTGAACAAAACCGGCCCCAGAACTGAGCCCTGGGGAACACCGCTTGTGACTGGCCGCCAACTGGCTTTCACTCCATTCACCACCACTCTCTGGGCTCGGCCATCCAGCCAGTTTCTTACCCAGCAAACTGTATGCCCGTCCAAGCCGTGAGCTGCCAACTTCTCCAGGAGAATGCCGTGGGAGACCGTGTCAAAGGCCTTACTAAAGTCCAGGTAGACAACATCCACAGCCTTGCCCTCATCTACTAGGTGGGTCACCCGGTCATAGAAGGAGATCAGGTTGGTCAGGCAGGACCTGCCTTTCATGAAGCCATAAATCGTACTGTAATCAAATCCATTTATTAGAAATGGAAACCACCTTGACTAGATACAGAAATCATGACATCAACACTAAAATCACTTAATCTGTCACACAAATGAAGCCTCTAAACTCCCTACAATATCTGAGAGATCCTGGCAGGCCTGGAAGCTACAGACACAAAATCTGTGTGCCTTTCTGGAGTGGCACCAGACTACTTTAGGACATTTCAAGTAGCATTTCAGATGTCTACAATTAGGCAAAAAATCCGAGCCATTCATCTGCATTATTGTCAGTGCAAGCTCAGTCACCCAGCATATCTGTGGATATTTACATGTAGACATCTAAATTTTAGTGTCTTCAGCTCAGGAGAATCTCACTCTGTACCTGGTAGACATCAAAAGCTGATTGACATGAACCCTAGCACTATATCCTGTCCTATAAACTAAACCAAATCTACTGTTTAATTTTTACTTTTAAGGTCATATGAGCCTGGCAGTAGACAACAGCTCCTCAATAAGAGTACTGGCATTTCACACTGAGGTCCAGTGAACAGTTTAAGTACAAAATGACACTGGTATAAAACGATGCTGTTACTAAGAGAAACAGTCTGCCTCATCTTTCACTGACAGTCGTTCGTTCCCAACTCTGCTTTTTCTGCTTCTCCATACTGCAACAAGCATTACAGTGGCTATCCAGTAAATTATTCAGGGAACAGATCCAGCTGACAACTTTCCCAGCAAAACCATAACAGCTGTTATTCTTTTGGATCAGTCATCCTGATGTGGTTTGCCACAAAGTAAATCAAATCTCTGTGTTGGTGTTAATCTGAGGCTAGGAGCAGTAAGGTTTAAAATCCTTAAAATGTTTATTAAATTACAACAAAAAAGAACAGTAGCAGAGTTTGGTCATGACATTATAGAAAAGATTCTGTTTAGGAAGGTGTGATTGCAACTGGATGGAAAAATCAGTAATTCATGGAGAAAAAGAATTGTCAGTTTTGACAGTTCTTAAGACCTTAATTCTATAAAACAGCCTAATGCTTTTATGGTCATTTCAATAGGAATTTTTTTTTAAGAAACTTAGTATGGGGTGAAAAGAGTGAGTTAAAGTGAATTAAAACAATATCAAATAAAGCAGATAGCTAATCACAACTATTTTTTAATAATCTGAATTTTTAATTTAATTTATTTTTAAAATGTTTTTCCATGTTGCCCTGTATACTGTCACATTAAAATGACTGTCACCACTGAGTTTAAACTGGAGCAGCAGAAGCAGACAAAGTACATTATTGATTTTGATCCTATAACATTTGAGTTATAATTTAGTAATAGGAAAAGTAGTGCTTTTGCAATGCCTGTCCTAAAGGAAATGACAGGAACAGTAGCAGGTAACCCAAAGGTACAATCAAAATTAACCAACATATCATGAATTTTAAATATGAAAGGTTTTGAAAAACTGCTGCTAGGCTTATCTGTACTTCAATAATTATTCATGGAATATATGTCCTTTATATTTTCATCTGTGGGAGGATAATCTTCAAACAAAAGAAAAGGCAAAATGTGTCAAATAAATTAACAGTTATGAATTATTTTTTCAGCTCTAATTTCACTTTACTAATTTAACTTTACTCAAAACATGCAAGCATTCTCAATTTATAAAAATGAATTGAACTTACAGGTAATAATTTATCTGATCTAAATAAATCAGCTGAAGTGCTATGATGTAGAAAAAGATCTTTTAACAACAGTGATTAAAATATGAGAAGAATATCTGTGTTCTAAACTGTGCTTTAATCCATTGTGTAAATCCACATGCAACAGACATGTGTACTTTGTAAGGCTCTTAGCAAAGAATTTAGACATTTTTTTCATTGTGAAAAGCATTCTTAGCATATCAGCTATCTGCTTTAACCTAAGAGTTTTTAAATTAGATATTTATTTCTGAACTAATTTACTTTTATATGCACTGAAAAGAAATTTGCATTTCTTATAGATAATCTATCACCTCCTAAAAGAGGACCCTAAGGTAGGGGAGAGGACTTATAATTATTTCTGTCCATTCTCATTTACAAGGGGAGTGTAGGGCGATTAACTCAGACTTTGAGATCTAACATTTGGAAGTCCGAATGTGGGTGAGATGAAACCCATACTTAGTTTCCACTGACACAAGTACAATATAAACCTCTCATCAGGGGTCTCCATTAAAAATGTCAAATAAAGAGTACCTATCATTCTCCAGAACAGTTTAACAGACAACATCTCCATTAACACGAGTCATTGAACCTATAACAACATGGTCTATTTGGGTTAGAGTTATCTGCAGGTAGAATGAGGTGATTTTGTAACACATTATTGTTATTCTTATTGTTACTCCTTGATATATATATCTGCTATGCATAGCTTTTTTTTTTTGTTATTTGTTAATTATGGTAAAAAACCACTTAAAATTCCCTGTGAAATAAATAAAAGAAACAACAATATCATTGTGCCAGGGATTTTCCTGCCAGATACAAAAGGTATAAAAAAATCATCCTGACAAGGCATACAAAATGGACTAGCTACTACTGGAGTACAATAATTTACATGAAGCCTTAGGAAGCTTAATTTGTTGTAATAAACTATTTATTACAGGGTTACAAAAGCTAGGTATTAGGCTGTCATGTGCAGTCTTGTCAGGCAGCCCTTATTTTGAAACTTCTATTTCCTAATGGAGACTATGCTGTGGAAAAGGCAGAATACTGACAGTGTCTGACATATTCTCAAAGTGGAGTCCGTGCCTCTGGAAAACCATGGCAAGACACAGTTGTTTACAGTGGAACCCCTAAAATATTTTTAGTGTGGATCAGTTTTTTGTAGCAAAAAAGTGAAGTTTCAGCATAAATTCACTGGAAGGGATGTTGAAGGAATAATATAAATGCCATTTACAAGCAAAACATTTGAATTTAGCTTATATTAATTTTTAACAACACACTGCTTTATATATTCATATTGTAATACAGGAGATGCAGAGAGTAGCTAAATTCAAAGGCAAACCAAGTTAACCTGCAGGTTGGCTGAATTTGATCAAATTGTGAGCTTCTAATGAAGAAAACAAGGCTGGATGCAAATGTTACAGGAATGGAAAATGAACATAACCTTTGCATGAATGCTGCAAGTCAAAGCCAATGAATTCTTAACAGCTCTGCTTAAGAATTTGTTGTCCAATAATTCCTCCAGAAGATCATCTGGTTTGAAAGGTATTCACACCCCTCCTAAATATTATGTGCGGATTCAAACTGACACAGCTCCTGACATCTACTATGGAGTACATAGAAGATCGCTTCATGCAAGTGCCTCAGGGCAGTTTTTATGTGAGAAAAATAATATTTTTGTGTTTCTGAGTGACCAAGAAATGTGCCTGAGTTACTCTCAGGGACTGATAATAAATACAACACTTATGGCAAGAAAGGGATTAATTTAATAGATACGAAGTGAAACATAACATCTTGAAAAAGACACTGTCGAGGCTGATATGCCTATATTTAGACTTACCAGCCGTATTTTGGTTTATGGGAACACATGTGTGTGCTGCACTCACCTCAACCCCCAGCACACACATATACACACACACTATGTTTTCTTACTCCATTCTTGAATAGAGTGAAAATGCAGAGGAAAATCATTTTAGACACATCATAGGAAAAACAGGTAAACAGACTATGAGGAATGGTGCCTGCCATACTCACAGACCCACTGCCATCTATATAAATCCAGCCTCCTCCACCCAGATCCACCCGAGCAACTTTCTTGAAAACATATTTAGCAGCTTTGTGGTTTGAAATGAGGAAACTGACAACATTTTTTGTGCATGGTTTAAAAGCAATTCCCTCTCCACTCCCAAGATGCCTTGTTCTTGGATTAATGGATATATATACAAAATAGAGTTGGCTGAAAACAGGAACAAACAAAAGGTTGTCAGGAAATGTTAATACTGAAAACAACATCGATCAAATGGCTTTACGCATTCCGGGTGTTGGCCACGATGGTGAGTGATGTTAATAACAAGTACATTGAAAAAGAAAGTGATTCCGTCTGTCCAGGAGAAAAAGGAGACTGAGGGAGCACCACATGGTACATGGAAGTCAGGGAATCATAACAAATAGATGAGGAATAAAGATTGCTGTGCCTGCTCCACACTGCTCTTAAAGGGTAGTCTTCACAGGAGATGGGAACATGGACTGGCTCCCAGACAATTTACCTCTCTTCTGTAGTCTCCAGGACACTCAAATGTCCTGGTAGCATTAGTATGTTAGAAGTACACTGATCAGCCTGGCCTGTCCCAGAAGGTTGACTCTGCCTGGTCTTGCACAATCACTCTCTGAAACAAAAAACCCATGTGATTTTGAAGAGACGTAAGGAATGCTACTCCAAATGTAGTACAAATAGATTCTCTATTTTAAGACATATGCTTTAAAAAGTTTCTTCTTGAAAATAGTGTGGGGACAGTAGTGTCTGTATAGCTTGAAACTCTAAATAAATTCTTGCTACTTTGTGATCAACCCTTATGCTATGAGTGCTCAGTGCCAACTATTTCAGGGAGCCAGCACAGTGTTCTCCAACCTCATCAATGTGCCTCTCTGCAGAAAGCCATGGGGCAGGGTATCAGAATTCACTTGTCTGGATTATTCCAGTCTAGTTCATGGCACTCCCACAATCAGGTCCCAAATTAAGAAAGTAGTAAATCAGTATTCAAAAAGGAAATTTTAAAAACAAAATAAAATTATGTTTTTAAAGGAATTTCATAAGCAGAAAAATGGCTTCAGATCTGGTTGCGGTAAAACTAGAGAGACACTAAACAATTTTATAGCTTTTTTCTGAGTTTTTAACAAACATTCAATTCACTTTTTCCATTTGCCACAGAGATTAGGCTACTGAAAGACACAAAAAAGAAAAGTCTTCAATGCAGATGTCAGTTCTGCCTAATGCTTTGCTGATTAAGTCCTGTTTAATTCTAAATTAAATTAGCAACCACAGTACATCAAGCCCAATATTCATGTCCTCTTCCCTACAGACATAACTACACGCCCCTTAAGAGCTCACTCCATCCATTGCCAGAATGGGAAATATTTAGGTGAGTGGGAAAGTGGAAGACTTCTTAACCAATCACATTTGGAAGAAAAAGCTTAGTGGCTTAGAAGAAAAAAGTGAAAATTTACTGAAGGTGGTTATGTAATTCCACCCGTATCTGACCTAAATGATTCATGTGCCTGCTAGGCCTTATAAGACAATCTCTTCAGCCATATCATTCTCTCTGAATTCACTTAGGGGTTTTGTTGGGTTGCGTTTTTTTTCCCCGGAAAGAGAGCACCATCTTCAAACTAGCACAGCAGCAGATTTCTTGTGAAAGCAATAAAATAGTCTCTGGCACAGAGAGTCTTTTTCTTGGGAAATTAGAAGAAGGAAAAGTAATTCTGCTCAGTAAATTATTCTGAAGTACAAAGAGTTGGAATAAGAGGTTTAGAAGCCTATGTAAATGTGGCCACAAGGATTCTGAATATGCAACATGCTCAATTAGGGGAAATTAGTATATCTGTTAGATTTCCATACTGATGTTTTTCCCTATTTTCTTTCTTAATTCATTTACTTCTGTTTGGTCTGCAACAGAAATTTGCATGTGCTATGTCCTTCAGTAGTTAGCTGTCATTCGGTAGAGAGAACAGATCATCATACTTTGACTAATAATTGCAAAACTGAACAAAACCCTGGGCTATAAACAGGGCTTTGCTAAGTGCACATTCTGAAAGAGATGAAAACTGGGGTGGATAGAAAATTGATGCTTTCTTACCTGATCTTGAACTTCTATTTTGCACTGATGCACTCCACAGTGATTCAACAGCATCACTTCCAGCAGCTGGAAGCTCTTTTTGGGAACAGAAGGCCAGGAAAGATGAGTTATAGCATTATAATGAAAAAAAAATTTAAAAAGGAAGAAGAAATAAAACAATTGCTATTGATTATTACACTAAACATTAATTTGTACCTTTAAATCCTTGCTGTCAGGATAACGCTGTGGAAAACAAGAAGGAAAAGTACCTCAAATGGCTTTGTTTAACGTTTTTGTCTGGCTGGCAGGTATTTTAATCCATTTGTAAACTTGTACTGTGGTTTGTGTGTGCTCATACATGTGCACACAAAAGAAAATGTTTCTAAGTGGTATATTTGAGAATAAGGGAAAAGAATAAAATAATGAAGAGTAAATGCAAGAATAACAACAGCATCTTTTGGATCTCATTTTACCTGAACGAAAACAAGTCAGTGTAAAGAGTATATGAAGGAAAGGTGTAGCACACAGTCAAAAAAACCAAACAAAAACCCCCCCATAAACCCCCCCAAAACCAAAACCCCAACAATAAGCAACAGTTTCAAGAGTTACTAACAAACTTAGGAGCCTCGGTCCTATTTTCAAATATGACATGAGTGGCAAGGAGAGGCTTGCAATAAGACTTAGGGCTCAGAAATCCCATTGCATTAACTTCTCATCTGTTAGCAAAAATCTCAGCCCACTGGAGACCCAAAGTGAGCGTGTTAATGGAGGCCACAAAAAGGAAGGCTCATATGACACATGATTATTTGCCAATTTACAGTGGCATAATAACATGCCTGAGCCCAGTTTCTTCAAGTATTTCTAAAATGTAAATTAGATTCGTAACTCACTTAGGACTTCTGAAGATTTTACTCTTTTAGGACTTCTTTAGGAATTCTCCCTTTTTCACCTTTCTTATGTAATATGATTACAGACTGTCACATCAGCTACCAGCTATTTCTCAGCATTCAAAAATCCTGCCTAACAATATCCTGAAATCACATTAAAGGCACATGCTCTTACACAAAGACCAGACTTACTGGCTATTTCGTTATTCAGATGAATATTCTTCCAGTTTAGATATCTCCTTAAATGTGGGACTACGTAAATGGAAGTGCATCCTTCAATATTTATGGTTTGTCCAGTGTTTCACAGGCTCACTCTAAGTTATGGTGAATCACTTCACATTAGAACATCTCTCTGAGAAAGCTTGTTGGAAAAGATACTTGACATTTCATGTAGTTCTACTTAACAATCCTATTCTCTAGTCATTTCAAAGAGCTGAGTTACAAAACTAATATAGATTTTCACACAAAGAACAAAATGATGGGCACTTCCCTACTCCTTGGGATACAGCTCAGCCTAACTGGAAACTCACCTGTAATTTACACGTATTAACTATTGCTGTCACCGTTATCTCTGATACACAAATGGATACATATTTGTAGGGAAAAATCAGCCATCCAGAGTATCATAACATAGAAGAAGAATCAGATAATATTTCAAATGGATGATACCCTATCTTGAAGCTAGTCCTTAATTTGATGTGTTATAATGCAATTAGAGTATACATACACAGTTTTTTAAAAGACTGGGCATTAATTTTGTTTTCTGTTACATTATTTCTCTAATCTTAGAGAAAGAAATATACTTTTCTGTGGGAATTGTGGGTAAATGCTGCATGTGATTAAATGTGATTAAATGATGGCATTTTAACAATCCATGGAGGATGTTCAGCCCTGTCACTGATCTATTGTTTCTAGTTATGCTTACAAATACAATACTGTTATACTTACAATCATATGCAAAACTTCATATAGCTGCATCTGTATGCTAACCATGACAAATGTTCACTACAAAACAAGACAAAAAATTAATCCAAGGAATGTATAATTGAATCTTCATTTAATTTAAAAAAAGCACATCTATGAAATAGAAAATATTTTCTCTTTTTATTCTCAGAATCAGATATTTTCATTATTTTAAGTGTACCACTCAGAAGGAACAATTGTATAATATTAAAATTGTATTCAAATCAAATATAAATACTAAAGAAAGTCCCTGGAAGAAGAGAAACCAGCTCTTCAGAAGGGATAGGCAAGGAAGGAGAGGCGGTGGGGTGGCTCTGTATGTTAGGGAGTGTTTTGACTGTATAGAACTCAATAGTTGCGATGACAAAGTTGAGTGCCTGTGGGTAAGGATGAGGGGGAAGGCCAA
>WAAD01032164.1:21019-55506 GCA_013389945.1 Fregata magnificens | reverse complement strand
TCAAGGATCTAGTCTTGACTTTGAACCACCCCTCTTACGCAGTCAACTGGGCCTAGCTTCCCATTCCAGATTTCTACAGCATAAGAGTCAGAATAACTCCGTGGGTAACCAAAAAACAGAGAGGGAAGATCAGAGAAAAACCTTAACACAAGGTACGCTAGCCATAGTCTGTGCATTAGTGGGAGGAATACATATAAACTTCCATGGCTCCACCTTGTTCTTTGTCAGCTCTGTCAGTCCATTGCCATGGACTCTCCATTGCCATGGACTCCAATGCAGATTTGCTGCTGAATAGCACAAGAGTCATAGCATAATTCTGATCATATGCACAGTAGCATATAGTGAAAGCCAAAGAAAATGGTACAATTGCTTATGTGAGACATCCTGATATCCAAGTTCAGTTTGCCCTGGAAGTGGGACATTCCTACCATTTTAGATGTCAAAGAGAAAATCACTGAGTAAAATTCTGTGATCTACATTATGCAAAGAGTCTTGTTAAATGGTAGGAACCATCTCTTCTGGTCCTAAAACTACTGTTGTTATTTAGCTGAATGTGAACTTTTCTGCAGTCCCTTCACTATGAAGTTGGGACATCTAACAGTTATTAATCAATATATTCACACAGCCTCTTAATCAAATAGAATTAAATATAAACAGTTCAGGTTTCAAGAGCAGGAATTAAGCAGCAGAGATCACATGATTTATTGAAAGTGAGAGAATCTGCAGCAAAACCAAAAGCAGAACCCAGCACACACTACTGTGAGGTGCAGTAGACAGATACACAGGCACACATATTATAAATCAATTTTCTAGTCCAGAAGGATCGCTAATATTTAATAAGATTGCAGCTGTTCCACTGGTAACTGAAGTTAGCTGAACTCTTTGTAGCAGTAACAAATACAGATATCTCTGTTCCTTCTTATTATATGTGTGGTGTGATGGTTCCTTGCAGTCAAATACAGTGGTATGGTATGTCTGTTCCCTCAGACTCCAAGGTATTAACCCATAGCCAGTCAATAATATCAGGACTGGAAGGATCCTCATGAAACCATCTTGTCTGTCTCCCACTTCAAGATAGGATCTCTGTGTGCGTGTCACTGCTGACAGATATTTGTCTAACTTGCCGTTGTGGTGCTCCCAGAATCACCTAGGCTTGCTTATTCCTCTGCTCACTTCCCATTTCATTCATATTTCTAGACTGAATCTCCTCTGTTGCAGCTTAAACCCATTGCTTCTTTTCTTACATGCCATGGGTAAAAAGAAAGATCATTCTCTTCCATTTTTAGTTCAAATTTCTTCAGTCTTTCCTCATGTTTTCTAGGCCCCTGATCATTCTCACTGCTGTCTTCTGGAGCCACTCCAGTTGGCAGAAATTGGTCACGATGAGTGGTACACAAAACTGGGCACAGCATTTCACCTCAAGTTGTGTCAGTGGATGGATTTCTTCTGGATTCCTTATGGATTTCTCCTCCCTATTTTGAAGACTCATGTTTCTAGGAGTCTTATATGTTTATATCTTTTTCCCAGTATAATGATTGCCTTTTTCATAATAACTTGACCTTATTGACTCATATTCAGCTTCTGATCTACTATAAATCAGAGAACTGTTTTGAGGAACTACTAGATGAAGGAAACTGTCTCCCATCCAGCCTTTGTACAACTGTTTATTTGTCCCTGAATGTTGGAGGCTTCCCTTTGTTGAACGAAATCCCTTTTCTTCAGTTCATGTCTCCAGTTTGACCAGATCATTTAGAATTCTAATCCCTTAATCTCATACCCTTTAGCATTTTTCAGCTCCCTGTTGTGTGGAAACTTAACTGATGTGCTATTTAATAAATGGTATGCTCTTTTCCACATCATTAATGGAAAAAACGGAGCAAATTCAAGACTGATTGCCGCAAATCCACATACGATACCTCCTTTCTATTTTATAATGTTAATAATTGACAATGAAGAAAAAAAATAATTTAAGTTATACTGCGTATAATTTTCAATGGCTGAGAAAAAAAAAGTATGCAAAATGAGATTCACAGTAGTAAAAGGTACATGTTTAACTTAAAAAAAAAAAGTTCTGTATGAATTTGAAAGGTGTGATGGGAATGAATGACAAATATGTGACTCTAAAATTCAAGTTTTGTTAGTTAAATGTTCGCATATAGCTCGAGTTTGACATCCTTCCCTGATAGGAGGACAATTTAATTTTTTCTCTTTTCATCCCATTTCCTTTCTGAGGCCTGATTTTAGGCTATAAAAGGAGTATATTGAAAACTGGGGGAAAATAGGGAGGTAGGGTGACATCTTTCTGATCTCTGGTATCAGGAACCATGTACAGACCATCAAGTTATCTGAAAACACTAAAGCCACACAGAGGAGCTTGAACAGGGTAAAGGTACAGTTCTATTAATCAGTCTAATTGAAAATCTCATCTCCGCTGTTAATCAGTTTTTCTTCTGTTACTTTTAGTGTATTCCAGTATTATCCTGGAATCATCTATGGTCAAAGAAACACCTCATGGATTTCTTGTATTAAAAACAAACAAATGATACTACGTAGAACAAGAGAAAAATAACCTCGGTGCAGGTTTTAACATGGCAAAAAGCAAATAAACTCCTGAGGTATTTGTTCCTTTAGTCCAGGACTCCATTAACGCTGAAGGCTGATTATGTGCTGTGTTACCTGTTCAATCTGTGACAGGCACAGAGCGGTTCAGTCACTCTTCTGATAGACTTGTCGAGCTCCTATTTCTGTGATTCCCCCTTCAGACTGGACAAACTGCTTGAGAGAGTGGGGACGTGAAGATAATGCTTTTTCCTTTGGCTAGCAGCTGCCAGATACCACAGAATATCAGATTTCATTCCTTTCCTTAGGCTGTGTGGAAGCATCTGAGGACAACAAATTCTGTCACATATTCACAACCTCATAAATATTGAAATCCCTGATTTTCTCTGTAAAGGCAGTGACTGTGTATTTTCATACCCATAAATAGAGCTGTGAGTACACTCACCAGGAGTTTTATCTGATTGAAGTCTTTGGCACATATCTGGGGAGGGGGGGAAGAGCCATAAGGATCTGGCATTAAAAGATAGTAGTTAAAATGCCTTTTGATATTTATGTGTAGAGAGAATTACGAAAAGGCACCCTTAGGCACAGAATATCTTGCTGCTATTTTCTCTGCACCTGATATTTTCACTTGCAGTCAGTCAGATGTGGAGAGATTCCATTTAAATTCAGTGGAAGGATGTGGAAGCAGCTGTGCCAGAGGAAGCCCGCATGGCTTCCCCAGCTGCAGAGCAGCCACTGAGGACTTGGGTTTTTCTTGGTGGCTCATGTGGAACACGGAAGACCACTGTTCTGGTCTGCAAATTAGAGTTTTCTAGCGCAGAAACTTGCCCAATAAGAGGTCTGCTAAAACTGGAAAGAATCAGGAGATTGCAGACCAAGGGATTTGTTCTGTCCCACTGAGCACATGAAAAGAGCATGTAGCAGCTCCTGAATCACCACTTGCTGCCTACAGTATTTTTCCACTGTGAACTGGAAGAAGCCAGAGCTGGTTTTTCTCTGGCAACTTAGAAAGGTTTGGGTTTTGCTATCAGTCAGATCAAATTACAGCAGTTGTGAAATCTCTTATTCAGCCTTCTGGGAAGATACGCAGCTTTGAATCTTAAATCTGTAAATCTTTACAGACTTTTTTAGGCTGACCAAGCACAAAGCAAGTCACCAATGCTTGAGAAGTTGTCCACTGGTCACCAACAACAGGCAGCCGAGAGTTAAGCTAGAAGCCCTTCCAGAATCTGGCAAAATTTCAGACACATGGAGATTGTTTGAAGAGATTGTGAGATGTCTTAGACGTCTGCACTGAAGGAAGACACAAGTCTCAGCGTACATAAAAAGCTGCTTTGTAGATGAAAAGACCATCTTAAATTCACGGTGGACAGGATAGGACAAAATGGGCCTAACTGCCTGCAGCGAGGTAGATTAACCTTAGACTGCAGCAAAAACTTTCTCACTGTAGGAGGCATAAAGCATTGGAGTAGATGGCTAGGGAAAGTGAAGACATCTTTATTCGTAGAACCAGGTTAGACAAAAATAAATCAGGAATTATGTCTGTGTAGGTATCCCACCTTGGGTAGTACGGAGAGACTTGTAATCTTGAAAGCAGAAGTACCTTACTTAGATATTCAGTCCTAGTGCACAGCTGCTGAAATAGGGTGTCTGATCCTGGAGTTTCTAATTCAGGAAAGACAGTGATAAAAATTGAAAGAGTTTAGAGGAAAGCCATAAAATCATGCATTATACAGGAGCACAGTCTGTGTAAATTAACAATGCAAATTTAGTTATCTGTAGATGTCCACACAAAAATAGAAATGTGATACTAGAACCTTAGATCTGTGAAACAAAGATATAATCCAACAGCTGGAAACTCAACTTTACAAGAACTCTGCTGGAATCACCTCCCTGGTAACATTTAAATCAAGTTTGGATATTCTTCTTTAAAGACAGAGCAAAAATACCCCAGTAGGAATTAACTGATGTACAGACTATTAGCAGATTAGACCAGACAATAGCTCTGGATTTATGTTGGAAGAGCTGTCCTGTAAGTGTTGACATAATCTCATCCTTCATAGGTTCAAGAACAANAAAGTGAAAAAAGAAAAAAAAAAAAAAAAAAAAAAAAAAAGAGAGAGGTGGAATTTTTTCACGACTATCTTAAGCGTAGCAATAGGAAGCTGGTTCTATTGCTTTGGGAAGGAAGGAGTTGAAAGGAAGTAAGAAAACAGTCTCATATTTGTATGAATCTAGAAGAGTTTCATTATAAGCATGCTTCAAGCCAGTTACAGGGGATGGGGAAAGAAATTGTTTGGATTTTGGTTTTCTTTTTAAATCTAGTGTCTATTCTAATGCACACAGTAATCAAATTAGTTCTAATGAAATAAGTTATTAAAANAGAGATTTTTTTTTTTTTTTTTCCCCAACAAGTATAAGAGGGTTCAGGGACAACTGAGTCATAGATTACTGAATCTTTATATTAATAGTCAGTTCAACAATCCCTTATCCATCAAACAGGACTTCTGTGTTTGCCAACTTGTGAAAGGAATGTGTTAAAAATAATACATATGGTAGTTGTAATTATCTAATCTATATGAATAATATCATATCTATTACAATAATTAAATATCAGTTTATGTGGTAGACCATTTCATGATATAATACAATCATCACATACTTTATAATATTATCTGTTGATTGCACATGCCCTCTTTCTTTCTTTTTATCTTCTTAAAGTCACCTGAAGTGTAAGTACAAAGGACAGGATGAAGTCAAAAAGCATTATCTAAGTCTTTCCAGACTTCAAAATCACAATTTTTCTGTGTTCTTTCTAAGACTGATCTTTTATATAAGCTGCTTTTATAGCTTCCCCTGGAAAAGTATTCCACATTTTTATTGTTTGTTTGGGGGAGGCAGGGGACTAGGTTGTATTTCTGCTGAAAGCTTTCTAACGTGAAGTTACAGCTCTTGAAAGCTCAGCCTATGGCTTGCGCTTTGGAATGTAACATCTTTAGTTATTGTGTCTTTTGAGACACAAATTCTGCTAATAGAGGATTTGCTCTGGATGACATCAGCTGATTCATCAGCCTGAGGTGTTTTGATTTTTAAAATTTTCTTTTTATGAAAGAGCTTATTTTAAATCTTGCAAAATGCAGACTTTCAGACAATGCTTAAAAAGTAGAAACATTTAAATACATTATTTATTAATGTGACTTCATAAAGTTTGGGGGTTTTTTACTCTCTGAAGTAGCCTTTAGATATATAGGATGTTATTGGAAACTACTTTGGAAGTGATACACTAACATAATGACTTCCTAGAGTTGAGGATATCTATGCGCAAGTTAGTTATTTAGAAAGCTTTAGTGACCAAAGTATTTTAGGTCCACTTAGATTAATATTTCACCATAAGTTTAGTAGCTTTGCAATGTAATATAAACTTGAAATCTAAGCGTTGTCTCAGTGATTACAATGGGGAGCTCTAAGAACTAATTCATAAATATCTCTATATTGGAAGCACGTTGTATGTGTTGTTGTAGAAAGGTACCCACCATAAAATGAATTGTTTATTACAAATATTAAAGTGGTTGGGGTACGCTAATATACGAGCCGTACATCAAGCTTGGAGTGCTTAGCCTTAACAACGTTGTTTGAAAAAATGTTCTACCAAGAAAGAATACAGATCTTGAACAAACAGGTGTCTTTTATTATCTTTGTAAGCTATGCGAGATCAGCTTTCAAGCTGTCACAACCGGTTTTATATGTATTTATCATATCGTTGTTTTCTAAGTTTCGGGCACAAACCATGCAGACTGTACCAACGAGCGTATGATGGCACAGCAATGTCAAAGTTTGGAACTAGAATTTGCTTCATATAGGGGTCAGCTGAGTAACACCGTATGAGCCAGGCTCAGTGTCCTGGCTGGCTGAGCCCCCGTCGTTCAGAGTTGTCAGAAGCAGACATGCAGTCTATTTGATCATCTGTGTTTGACTGTTTGGAATCGGCACGGGCCTGCTGCTGTTCGGCCATACCTGGAAACTGCAGTTACCCCATCACTTTCTTGCAGTGGTTCAAGGTAACTCCCCTTACTCAAGATCTGGCTTATCTAGTACATTTGATACTGTGATGCTGGTTGTATCCTGAGTTGAAATGTATGCTTTGAGAGCATGGAAATTAATATCCAACAATGTATTGGGTATTGGTCAGGTCTACAGGTATGGTGTCCAGCAGAGAGTCCCTCTGAAGCATGTTGTTCTGCTTTAGAATGACTTTTTTTCTAGCTAAATGATGTTACTTGAGAGAGAGAGAGTTTTTCCCTAGCCTGTAGTGTACTAGGAGAGATGACCAATAGGCTTAGTACAATATTTAAGAGAATCATAAGCTGTAGATTATTCCAGGGCTTTTTGATACTTCCTTATTGTGTTGTTTCAAGGCAAATGGGCAGTATGGTAACAGTCAGACATGCTGACTGACATGTTTTTGTGATTGGTGTCGGCTCTTCTCAGTGCTTCACTTTCCTCTCACGCTACCAGGATGTACCTATGAGTGACAAATCCTTCCATTTGAATAGCCCTTGCATTGCTTCTTTTATGATCTATTGAACTATAAAAGGACTTGCACATATTAGATGCTGAATCTCAATATTTTCTAGGTGCGAGCACACTCTTCTATCCCAGGCCCATATCTGTTGGGAAGATGATTTTCAACTTTAGCATCTGTGGAATTATCAACCCTTTTCCAGAAAGAATTCATCTGGGAAAATATGGGTGTGAAACATTAAATTTTAAGGAGCATAAAATATTTTAAATTATTGCCAAAGAAAAATTTCCTGTATCACTATAATCCCTTCTCAGCCAGAGGTATAGCTCATTTCTCTTCTGATGTATGAGGTTTTACAAGATCTCGCTTGATTTTCATCCAACAGTGTTGAAGTTCTGAATGATAAATCCAGCTTATTGGACTACTGAAGGACTTTCACTGTTAAATTACTCTGAAGATTCCTTGCCTGCATTTGAACCTCTCCTCGAGACCTAAATGAGCAGAAAGAACTAAAAGCAACCGTGCTGCAGAAACAGTAATGGCAATTTCTTTGTTTCATTCGAGCACAAATAAGAACAAATAAGCCTGCCTTTTATGTTCTGTGGAAATAGAAACGGTTCCCCCTTAATATCGCACTGCTGTTAAGGCTTTCTCTGTGTATTTTTGCAAAGTTGCAAAAATAGAGGCACAAACTTTCAGTTCACTGCAACAACAGAGAAAAGTCTTTACTCTTTAAGTAACAAGGAATTGTTATGAAAAGCTCAAGAAAGTATGGAAGCAGCTGTACATATGATAGAACTAGCTGAGGCAGAGCTGACAGCAGCCTGTGAGCCTCCAATTTTACCCTCACACAACCACAGCTTGCAAGCTAAAGATAATACACTGCCCCCCAAAAAGAGAAATTGGGGGAGAAGAAAAACTGATTGAAAAATAACCTGTGTATTGTACAGCATTGCATGCTCCAGAATGTTTCCCTTTCCCCATTCCTTTAACAAGCCAGTCTTTGGGAGCTTTTTTTGGGTCAGGCTTCTGTAAAATTTACCAGAGTGCTTTGCACTGAATTTTCGCTTTGATTTGAGAAATGCCTGTGCTGTAATATACATTAGAGGAAAGTGTTACATTAATGTTACATTAAATTGATGTTAAATTTTTAATTTATACCAACAAAATTCAAAATGCTTCCAATCCATGTTTGTTGCAGTTAATCTATCTAGACATCATGGTACATATGGGAAAAGATACTTCCAAAGCCTCTGTGGCACTTTTAAGGGATGTAGTGGCATTTGAGAACCAGTTTGCAGGTTCACCTTAATATGAAACATTTTTAAAGCTTTCTTTGGGGGAAAACTGTTTTGGGGAAAAACTCTGATTTTGGACTGAATTTTAGCACCCAGTTTCTACTTCAGTGCCACCATTTGAAACTAAGTCTGCTTGGAAAACAGAAAATTCTTGGAAGAAAGTCCTATAAAAAGACACGTAGGTGACAGGAGAAGTAAAGCCAACAGTCTTCTGCAGTACTCCTTGATATGATGTAGTATCCTATGTTACTAGTTATGATATTTTTTAATAATACTGCAAACCTAAATTCTCACTACGAATCCCCTGGTATGCCACTTTTGTACCCACTCCCACCCACTGATACAGTTTGTGAGTTAAGTAAATTTTCTTGGTTCAATTCTGTTGTAAGGATTACTTAACATAAGTATGACAATTAGCTTCAACCGATTATGGCTCTGGGAGCTTTTTGGTGCTTCCCATCTTCAGTTACTATGATATTGTTTGTTTTACTCTTCACTTTAGTGACAGATTTTTGTTTATGAAGAGTATATCTTTTGAAATGAGATTAAAAATCGGTCAACTTAAAAAGCTGTCTGTTTACTCAGTGTCAAAACAGCAGGAACATGAGATGCCTTCTTACACATGACCAGAATGATTTTAAGGAGGAGGGTGTCAGTTTTGCTGTAGATTAAATGTATACTGTAAAAAAAGCTGAAATAAGAAATATAAGGTGAAATGCAAATTCAAGGGCTAAAAAGAGAACAAAAACAAAGTGAAACCTGCACAGACATAAAAAGAGAAAAGTAAAAAATGCATATCCTATTACACACTGAATTTATCTCTGTCTTAATTAGGTCTGCCAGCAATATACTCTGCAAATATGAAACAATATGTAATTCTAGAGTTTATAAAAACATTCATATCCCAATAATTATGTGTAGGGCATATTTAATTAAAAGATAATCTACTGTCCCTCATGCTAAAGGTGGTACACCTATTGCAGCGAGACATTTCTAGTACAGCTATATATAGCCAAATATCTCATAACGTGTCAATTTACCCTTCCGCAGTGTCACAGTGGAAGGTCCTCTGTATCTAAATCTTAATGTCAGCATATCTCTCTTTGTAGGTCATGTTAACAACACTATAATAAGGGTCATCACTTTTTGAAAGGGAAGAAAATTGTTTTCGTAATGTAGAACTTGTGACATATGAAACTTCTACAGAAATCCATAGAATTTAAAGTAGTTTCCATTTCTTGGGCAATCAAGTATTGCAACCTGAGCCTGATGTATACTAATATATTGGAATAAAGTTGAAGAGTAAATGATCAGATTTTCTAGCTTATATATGTATTTAGGTTATTAAAATCTTTAGATGGATGTAAAGCACTTTGGAAGAAAGTTAAGTCTGTGATAATGTTCCCTAAGTCACTCAGGTGCCCACAGTGGATAAGACCCTATTCCAGGACAATTGTGGCCTTGGGAATAGCTCTCAAAATTCTTTGGAGGACAGCAGACCGTTTCAAACACTTTCCTACCTTTGATCTCTCCTGTGGTTGCCGTGTGGATGAATTGTGAGTAAAACCAGCATGAACTTGGCTAAAAGTGTGTGTAAGGAAACAGCACTTTAAGTTGCCCCTGTACCTGTGAACCAGCTGTAACGGGTGCCTCTCTCATTCCTCTTGACTGTGAAGTCAGTACAGTGTCTTCACCCACATGGTGTGAATTAATCTGTCTGACTCGATGACACAGTGGAGGAGGAGCACTTGCACACTTGGGCATCAGTTTCACCCGTGAGATGCGGTTAACGGCTGAGATGTGATTTAAGATGTTCCTTGCCATTGGCCACTGTTGCTATCTCACTTCTGAGATGAAACAGTTAGCATTTCTGCATTGTATTGTGCCATCACCTAACTCATCAGTGTCCTTTACTGTAAAATTCTCAGGTTGTTACAGGCAAAACAAGCAAATGTTTGTATTCTACCAAAGTGACTTTTGAGATAGGGACTTCAAATCTCTCTAGCTGAACTTGAATATCTGCTTATTACTCAGTTTTAGTGGCACTGTGTTGTAGTCTGAAAAGAGGGATTTATTCTTCTTGCAGTTGTGAGAAACTTTATCATATATTATTTTTTCATTGTGGTCTTTCAGACCCTATGGGTCTGAGTTTTTGAGTTGATGGGGAGAGGATAAAATTGAAAACTTAGACTTCAGAGTTATCAGGTTTCAGGTGTTTATCATCTTTGTATGAGTCTCATCAACCAACCCATTAATGGACTTCAGTAAAATTTAGTAAAATTTGTTTAAAGATTCCAGATAAGTGTTGTTAGCCAAAGCAGGTGACTCTCTCCTGGATTTGGATTTATTTGCATATACTTCATAGGGTTCATGTCATGATGTCTGTGCTATTAGTTTTTGTAGGAATTTGCATAGCCAATTCCTTTCATAGGAGCTTCAGGCTGGTTTTGCGTCAGTATGTTCTGCAGGGGAAGATAAGAATCAGCAAGACTATTTTAATAGAATGATGTCCAGAAAATGTGTTTGACAGTACTATATAACTGTCTGTCATTTTGGTTTTTGTGGTTTTGTTGGGGATTTTTTTGTTGTTCTATATTGCTGGTCTTGCGTCAGTGGCACAAAGTACTTTCTTGTTTGCAGGGCAGTCTATTATAGATGAGAAGGAAAGTGAATGGCAAGCAAAATAAAACTTTAGATAAACCCTGAGCTGACTCAGTACTTGCTGTTGTCTTTATGCTGAGATCCTGAGCTGCTGGCGCTCAGTAGCCTCCACAGTGTTCCTCTTGCATCTCAAAGTTTTGATAAAAGCACAGACTTTATTGTTACAGAAAAGTCAGGATTTTAGAGAGCAGCTAAATGGCAAGCAGTAAAATGCGGGGGGAAAGGCTACCAGAAACATTGTCCAAGTTAACTATTAATTTGTTTACAGCTGAAAGTGTTGAAAACACCATGACAAACTTTTAATTACTGGTGTGGAACATGGACTTAATGGAGCAATGAGAGCAAATGAGGTTGCTAGAATAACTAGAGTTTTTTATATTGCACTGTTATTTCTTGTGGCAATGTAGTCTAATCAGTGCCATGTAAGATAATTTCGAAAAAATGTCATTGTAATCTAAAACAGAACTGTAAGAGTGCCTTTTTGTGTGTGGTCACATAGCTGATGATTTCATCTATTCAGTTCTGCTAGCCTTGAAAAGCCAAGGCAGCTATGAATGATTGAACACTATTGTATTCCAAGTCAGCAGAATTATTTCTTGAAACAAAGCCAGCCCAATGAATAAGTTAGTAGAGATACTTTGGCTCGTATCTGCAGAATTCATTAATAAATACTATATTTTGGGGAGTATAAACAAGAACGAAAATGTAAGGTACTCCTAACCGTAGGAGGCGAGTGTGATACTTTTTTAAAGGTGCTATATGGCTGAATTACCCCTCCTGAGAGTAAAGCCCTAGCAGATACATGGAGACACAAAGACTCTGTCAGTATCCCTTTTAGATGCTTGGAGAGTGCTTCCTCGGTCCCGAATAAGGCATTTAATGCCTGTAATGTTTATGCATATGCATGTCTGCACAGTTAGGGATTGCTGCTGCTAAGTGGCATTCAAAAGAACCAGCACACTGCCAGTTGCTTCTGGTAGGAAACTTTGATTTGAGAGATTTGTGTAATGTCCCTTCATTATCTTGGACAGGCTACAAGTGCCTGTTTGCATGCCTTTGGCAAGAACTGCCCTGACCTGTCTCCTGGACTTATGTACTTTCTTCCAAATAAGACAGGCTAAGACCATTCTTTTAAAGTATGGTAAATGTGGGAGTAAAAATGATGCCATATATACTTGCCAGAGGAAGGGAAAGTTAGTGAGTTATCATTATGCGGCGTAGTTTCCCTATGGAAGTGGAAGTTTTTATTCCACAGACTGTTTACCTATTTTGTTCAATGGATATTTTATGCAATATTAGCAACAAGGCGTGAAATAGCTACTCTATATCGGGCAAAGTGGATATTTCCTTATAGCTGGATATATGCATGTACAGGCTCACACACATGCACGTACATACGCGCAATGCTGAGGGCCTTGAAGAATGGGTTACTGGCTACTTAGCTGTTGCTAAGCTTAGGTGGATTCCAAGGACCGCAGTCCTAGACAGAGAAACATGTATTTTTTCGTAGGGGTTTTTCTGGGTGTCTTCTTAATATTTATTGTTACAGGTTGAGACCGAAGATTTTCTATATGTCAGTTGTCTAAAAGTGGTAGTATTTTGTTTGATTAACTATGTGTATGTTGTTGACAGGAATATTTGAGAAGCATCGTATATTCAGTATTCTTTAATCTGACATCAATGGATATAACTTTCTAATCCTACCACCCAGTCTATCATTTTCAAGCAATATTTTGGCCCATGCTATCAAAATTAATTTTTTCTTCAATAAGTACTTTTTAAGAATGATTTCTATGCTGTTAAATCATTCTAAAATTCAAATTGCTATCATAAAAGCGATGCGTTAAAATACTTGCAATTTTTTCAAAAGTACTGCTCTCACAGCATCGAAATGGATATAAGCCAATATTTCTTCCCTTGAAAGGCCTCTTGGCATGAGTCTGGTGAATTTCTTGAACACTATATAAATATAACTTACAACCAAGTATGGTTTACAGCTTGGAAAGCTAACTGAATTAAATTTATTGGAGTAAAGCATTAGATACGACATTAGTTTATAGCCAAAATGTTGTTATCTGTGGTTTCCAACAGCTTGTATTTGTATTTTTATTTGTGGAAAGGAGACTTCAGGCTATGCAAGGTGTTAGTCTGAAGCTTGTAGTTAGTGCTGACAAAGATCATCTCACTGCTGTGCATGAAGTCAGGAGCACCAAACCCCAGATATTTTCCACCACCCAGAGGGCAGCTGAACTTTTTGAAGTTTTGCTTCCTTTTTGAAATCCTGCTTTTGTCTCTTAGGTTCACAACTCAAGTATCAGCTAATTGTCAGCAGCTGAATTTTTCATGGGGCTGTGCTTCTGTTCATAACTGAGCTCCCTTAGTTTGGAATCTGCAGCCTTACCTGCACTGGTGTGTTGGGCATCTCCCACAGGAAGCATCACAAGGAGGGTTTGGTGTTTCCTGTCTTCCCAGAAAGATAATAGTTGTTTCCCTACTGTAACTCAAAATTATGTTAAGTCTCTGGCTAGTATTTTTGCTACATCAACACAGGAAAGTTTAGAAGGTCCCTGTCTTAACTCCTGCTGGTGGTTTCAGACCAAATGATGATGAGCTCTGCCAGTGAAGTTGGCCTTATTAAAAAATACCAGATCAATTTACAAAAAAAATTAGTAAAATCTGCTTGTTATTTCCCCAGCCAGCAAAAAATATTACAAGGTATAAGCTGCTGTCAGACTGCTCCTCCCACCACACCAACTCCTTATTCTCACACACTGATGGTATCAGAGAGTCACCAGAGGAACCCCAGCAGATGACACTGCTGCATCTGAAGTGCCTGCCACAGCTTGTCTCACCTGCCTGCTCACCACTGGAAATGAACATCAGCTGGCATAATGGTGGCTCTGGCTCTCCGCTGCAGGACTCGCATGCACGAGGTGTGTTTTAGCAACTGAGCTCAATCTTACCTGGCGCTGCCCTAGTTCTAAAAAGCCTAATCCAAACTAACATACAAAGAACCCTACCATTTTAAGAACCTTCTTCAAATAAACACAAACAACTGATCTGTGGCATACATCCCATCACTCTGTATAAAAGGATCTTGTCCTCAGCTTTCTGCCCTGCAAGTGCTTCATTCCCTAACCTATCAAATCCTTGCTTCACATCTTTTTTTCTACCTCTGTTCCTGATTTTGTTCTCATCAGAATCAAAGCCAATCACGCCAGCTGTGGCTAGCCCCTGCATTCCCAAGCCCTAGCAGTGCTTTCAGTTTGCTACTTCTATGGATGCTGGTGACAGGAGGAGCACATATTCTCTCCTTGACGTCATTGATAAATCTGTTGCAGAACATATAGTAAGTCTGAAGTATATCTGTAGTGATGAGGTATCAGAAAGTTTCCCTAGGGCCTCTGCTGCCTTGAGTTTACTACTCTGTCATGGACCAAAATCGCACCCGTGACATGCACTGAGCAACTTCTTGCATTGAAAGGTATAGTGCCTGATGAGAGACCACAGCGTGCCAGTAATGCAGTATGCTGGCATCTCCTCTTTTGGCAGTTAGGCAATTGAGGCCCATTGTCCTACAGAATTGCATAAGCTCATTAAAATGTTTGAAGTACTGAGTACTTCTGAAGTTCCTGAACTCTGCAGTGGTCTGAGGTGTATGCTTAAGACACCTGTATTTCAGGCAGGCCAGATACCATCCAGTGTGAACCAAAAGCCACACAGCATAGTCATAGTGTTAAGTCCGAACAAGCACAATTCAGTTGTGCAGAAATTGTACCTGTTTTGGAGCTGGATAGAGTCAGGTCTGTTTGCAGAGTGGCCTGAGTAAATGCACACAAAGTCTCCCATGTGGACACATAAACCTTATGAGTGATCCTCAGCTTAAAAAGCCATTGTATTTTCAGGCTTTCAGGTTAACTTCTAGTAGCAGGTCTTCAAGTCTATCCACTAGAATGAGGATGCACCAGGCACACGGCTATTGATTCTCAGTACATTATTTTTCTTGTCTTTGTCCTTGAGTCTTTTGGATGAGCAATGAGGTCTTGACCACTCGGGAGAATGGGATATGATCTCGTTTATACTGCTGTATCTTCTGGCTTGAATCCAAAGAAGTTATTTGACCGCAGGACTTGCGGGCAGTGTGGTTGATCTAGATTTATGTTAGGGTACAGTGTATGAAAATCTGATCTGTTTTATTTAAGAGTCATAAAATTATGAGTATTAGCCTTAAGATCTTGGGGATATTTGAGTTCATGCAATTTTTTGATAAAAATGTCTGTACTCTCAATTATGCATAGTAGTCTTCCCTTTCTCCTCTGTACCTCTCTATTGAGTAATGTGCTGTGAAACATTTCTTAAGCTGCTTGAGAGCACCAGTTTTTAATCCTGAGAAGCAATTCCTCTGCAGTTTAAGAACAAAATGCAACACTGAGTTACACTAACATAAATCCACGTTAACTCCACTAGTTTCTGTTGCCTGTATTTGTAATGATATAACCAAAGGCAACATTTCATCTCATATAAAAACATCTTTGAAAGTCAATTTTAACTTTTCTCAAAACACTATTTTAGATACAGTTGTTGGTGCATAAATCATTAATCATGTTATACAATGCTCTGATAGGGACGTCTCAGATTTTCCTGAGCTCGCGCCCTATTTTGTTCCCCAATGTTGTAATGTATACATGATTTATACTACAAAACATCTTGAGAAATGCTACATCCCGCAGATGGGTGTACATGTTGGCAAGACACCTTAGCTCATTTTCTCCCTTCCATCCTACCTCAGAAACCAGGACAAATTTAAAGCTGTTCTGGTAAGCTTTCCTTCAACCTTCACACTTTTTCTGCATTGCTTAATTGTGTTTAATAACCATGAATGGTATGCAGTGTCATAAAGGCTGAACATCATTTGCTCAGCCAGAACCCAGAATACATTTAACAACATATTGAGAGTGAAGTCACATCAATTCAAATGTTTAGTAGCTATGCATATTAAATGGCTGTTAGTAGAATCATCAAAATCAATACTTCATTTGTCTCTCAGGATGTGACTGCACTGGAGTTTCATTCATTCCTTGTCTAATTATCCCTAATCTGCTTCTCCACATGCTCAGCAAGTGAAGCAATTGAGATAATAAAGTTGTATTAAGGCAACCCTGGCAATAATGCAAGTGTTTTGGATAGTAGAAGAATTTTCTTCATTTTGTTGCTTAGTAACAAAAATATTGCAAATAGGTTGTGTAATAAAAAAAAAAAAAGAAAGTAGTTTTTAGTCAGGTATTCATATTCCGCATGTTTATAGATCATAATTAATGTTGCTGCTCAATTTTGACAAGACACTGTGTTTAGGTTTTGAATCTGCAGTAAATCAGCAAATGGAGAAGCCATTTGGCTTGAAATGGTGTATATATATTCATTCGTTAAGATTCCAAAGTTAAGTGGCAAATATTAATTTGTTTGAGGGAAAAATGATTTTAAATGTTATATATAAGGAATGATTTTTTTTCTTCACTGTAGAGAACCCCAAGTACAGTTTTAAAAACTTTTACTGGTATTTTGTTAGGCTAGGCAAGAGACTGTCTAATTGGGGTGTGTGCTGGCAAGAGAGGAATGCAGAGCATGGTATAGCGTAAGCACATACTTAGCTTTCCGTACCATAAGAACATCTCATGTACAGTGAGAACACCTTGATTTGTCCTTGGATCCCTCGTGCTGCGTACAGAGTAGGCACATGAGTTTGTAGCTTTAGGCCAATGGATTCTTCTGCTTCTTTGTTTGCCTGATGGGACAGGTTTGTTAACCTGGGCCCAGTGAGAGACTCAGAAATGTACTGCTGGATTTCAGCAGCAACTTCGTTGGGAAGACCCCAGCACAGTGCTTCAGTAACAGAGTAGAGCTGCCGGTACTAATTTCCACTGAATAAAAACAATTGCATACATAATAAGCATAATCTTTGTTTGAATACTACTGTCACCTTTTGCACGTGAGCTTATGTGTGTATTTTTCTACAGCCTTGGCCTTAAGAGGCAAAATCAATCTCTGAACTGTAATCCTGACTTCTGTACCTAGTGGGATGGCCATGGGCACCATAGAGCCGATACCCGCTTGACCCATAAGAATTAGTGCAGGATGCGTTCGTGTAATAGATCTGAACTCTAAATAAGGAGACAGAAATCTTTGTCTTGATGTGTAGGAAGTTTGCTGCTGACTTCAGTGAGATGACTTCACCTGAGATTTGAGAGTTTCAGACAATTTCCCACACTTACACAGCATTGTGAAAGGCTTGTAGTAGCTGTTATCAATTGTATATAAAATAATATTCTGAATTAACCTGTTACTTGAAATACCACTAAAAAAGTGGGATTTGTGAGGTTTTCCATTATAAATGACCGGCCTGGAGGTCATTTTCATTTCTAATAATCTTTAAATAATTATTCCTAGTACAAAAATTCAATAGGAAACCAAACAAACTTTGGATTATTGTCTTCCAAGACACCCTGCGTTAATTATGACAGCAAAGTATAGGTAGTATTGATCTTGAATTTTAACTGTCTTTCAGTAAAAGGCAAAACATTTCAAAGGTGCTGAGTTCCTTCAGCATTTCTGGGGAGCCCAGATTGTTAATGCCTGGAGTAAAAGATTTGAAATGTTTACTCTTTGCTAAAGGTCAGTCAAAATAATTATTATAGAGAAACTATTGCTACTGAAGCAAAGGAAAAACATTCATCTTTGTAGAAAAGGGATTATCAGCATTATTCCAAGGCTTCCTGCCTTCCCAAGAATTCAGTTGTGATTGAATTTTCATGACATCGCAGTTTTTTATAGAAAAATCATTAATTGTAAAACATTATTGTCCTTGGACTAAATTGTTGAAACCTCATGTTTTCATTGATGTGGTGGGTTGACCCTGGCTGGACGCCAGGTGCCCACAAAGCCGCTCCATCACTTCCCTCCTCAGCTGGACAGGGGAGAAAAATATAACGAAAGGCTCATGGGTCGAGATAAGGATGGGGAGAGATCACTCAGCAGTTACCGTCACGGGCAAAACAGACACAACTTGGGGAAAATTAATTTAATTTATTACCAATCAAATTGGAATAGGATAATGAGAAATAAAACCAAATCTTAAGAACACCTTCCCCCCACCCCTCCCTTCTTCCTGGGCTTAACTTCACTACCGATTTTTTCTCTACCTCCTCCCCTCCAGTGGTGCAGGGGGACGGGGAATGGGGATTGCGGTCAGTTCACCACACGTTGTCTCTGCCGCTTGTTCCTCCTCAGGGGGAGGACTCCTCACGCTCTTCCCCTGCTCCAGCATGGGGTTCCTCCCACGGGAGACAGTCCTCCACAAACTGCTCCAGTGTGGGTCCTTCCCACAGGGTGCAGTCCTTCAGGAACAGACTGCTCCAGCGTGGGTCCCCGCGGGGCCACAAGTCCTGCCAGGAGCCTGCTCCAGCGTGGGTTTCCCATGGGGTCACAGCCTCCTTCGGGCATTCACCTGCTTCGGCATGGGGTCCTCCATAGGCTGCAGGTGGATATCTGCTCCACCATGGACCTCCATGGGCTGGAGGGGGACAGCCTGCCTCACCATGGTCTTCACCATGGGCTGCAGGGGAATCTCTGCTCTGGCGCCTGGAGCACCTCCTCCCGCTCCTTCTTCACTGACCTTGGTGTCCACAGTTGTTTCTCTCACATATTCTCACTCCTCTCTCCGGCTGCAGTTGATGTTGTGCAGCAACTTTTTCCCCTTCTCAAATACGTTATCCCAGAGGTGCTACCACCGTCGCTGATGGGCTCGGCCTTGGCCAGCAGCGGGTCCATCTTGGAGCCAGCTGGCATTGGCTCTATCAGACATGGGGGAGGCTTCTAGGAGCTTCTCACAGAAGCCACCCCTGTAGCCCTCTTGCTACCAAAACCTTGCCACACAAACCCAATACAATTGAGAAGTCCATTTCTGGAGGATTAAAACTCAGAGTTTCACCCATGGGTAAATTTTAAGCATTCAAAGTGAATCCCAAAAGCCACCTTCTTATTTGGTTTTCAAATGTATTTGCATTTTAAGTACATCTGATAAGATCCAATTGTTACAAGCTTTGAGGCAAACTTGTCTCTCTCTTTTATAATTATGCTATTTCCTAGTATTTTGTCTTGTTACTTTGAGATATGCTGTGAGGACTGGATTTAAGTAGCGATTTCAGTAGCTTATAACAAGTGTGTAAACATTCACGTCAGACATGGTTAGTGTAGCATGATGCTGAATTTCTTTTATTTCCAATTAGTTGAGAGGTAGAGTAACTGTGAAAATACTGTTATAATGGCAAATACAGAGATGTGCTGCTTCAAAGGCGTGGAAGAAGGGACATCAATGTTTGTGTAAGTACAAGAGGATAGTTCCCTTTTGGGAGCTGGCAGTATCCAGTAGTGATTGTATTGTTTATGCTCGTATCAAGGAATAATGTGAGCCTCATCTTAAGGTGATAGGAATTATGCCAGTCAGTCATTCCATCTAACTCTTACTTAATCAAAGGACACTGACACAAATAATACAGGAAAAATAATGCTCAACCTGATAGAAATCTTTAAATGGCTGAAAAATTCCTTGAACATCCTTGAAAAAAATTTGCATTGTATTTATTTTGTCTGTAAAATAATACTACCCCAATATCTATAGCAGATTATTCATAAACCTGGATCACCAGCCCATCTGTTCAAAGACTATTTTTCTTCTTAATCCATATTCATGTTTCTATTTATTTTAACTTACTCAAGGGTAGAATATTCATTGCTAACATTGATAGCAAAAGATCATTTCATCTAATAGGTCAATATTCACTCCTTGAATTTTTCTGTTGTTTCAATTATTTCACAGCAATATTCGTACAAAGTCTTTCATGTCTATAAATGTTTGAGCTATTGTGATTCAGCAAGCATTGGATTTTTCTTCATTGTTTTTCTATTTTTTCAAAGTGTAAGGAAAGTATTACATTGTTTTAATACAAGAATAATAAATTATCATCTACAGGTCACTTCAGGGCTGTTACCTGGGAAATTAAAAATACAGTATTTTGAATCTTTTGAAACTTCTGTATTTTTTTTGCAGTTATGTGTTGATAAATGCCTTGGACATGTATCACTTGAAATTACAGACTGCTAACTGAATTCATCCCACTTCCTTAAAGTGAGATTACTTTTCATTAACATTTATTTTATTTATGTAACATCGTCTGTAGAACTGATGACCTAATTGAAAAAAAAGCTGTGTTTGTTATATCACCTACTTTAATGAAAGATTTGATCTGTACTGCAAATCTTTGTTTCCCCTGTACTCTGACTGTCACAGCACCATAACACTGATATTAGTAATTCTCGTGCAGACATAATTTTCCTAACGCATCAGGGAGTCTCTTGTCATGAGTGGCATTAGGTGACTAAGTTACCTGTGTACTGTTTAAAAGAATTTACGTGAAGAGAATGAAAAGCTGGGAGACTACCATCAAGCAAAGCTTTAACGATTTTCTTCCTCTTTCTCCATTCTGGGTTTTATCCTGTGTCTTTTGTGTCTTGTATCTTCAGACTTCTGTCTTAGCAAAAATAATGGGTAGTAGGAACTTGGTGAAACTTGCTCTCAGTTCCTCAGGAGTCCTCTCCTCATATATTAGAAATTAAACAGGATCTCTGCTCTTGTGGAGCAGCGTTAATAGTTCCTGACATTGTGTGTATGCTACATATTTTAAATTAGCAATTCTTATATAAACGTACTGAAGGAGCTTCTCAGAATTGATTTCTCATGATGTTCAATCAATATCTGACTCAAGTGCCTATCACCCTGTTCTCTAATCACTCGCCTGAGCAGTAGACTATGAAATTCTTCATCTAACTTGAGTAAGAATATTTTAAGGACATCTCTGAAAGCTTAACATTGGAAGTTTGATTTTGGCTATTTTCTTAGTCTTAGCACTGACTCTGCAAGCTTATAAAAAGCACTTTAACTTTAAACAATAAAGCCCCATTTACCTGAATGAGACTACTGAGATTCTTAAAGCAAAGATTGGGCATAAATATCTGCAGTATTAAGTCTTTTTATGGTTGTCTCAAAGTTTGGGAGTTTACTTCTAAGTTTTGGAGCCTAGTTTGGTCTCCTGCAAGATCACACCACATTTTCCAAGTATTGTGTTAATGGAAAACATTTAATATTATCTGCCTTTCTCAGAAATTAACATTTTATTCATCCTTGGTAAGTCATTGTTAGATGTAGTTGGACACAATTTGTAATGTTCTACCACACAAATGAGTGTGTAGATACTAATGTGAGGAGATCTACAGTACAGACTGCAAACATCGTAATGTGGTAAAGTGTAAAAGTTTAAATTAGCAAGAGAAAACCACCAGGCTTTCTGTGAATCCCAAGTTAATGTGTTACTAAAGCTTCTAGTTCGCACCGTCACGTATTTTGTATATGCCACATATGATATATACAAGAAACTTAAGAAATTTTTTTAAACTTTGAAGGTTACATGGTTTTGGCATCTTGAGTCATAATGCAAGGGATTGCTGCTAGGATAAATATAAAATTCCCTGAAGTGGTTAATATCTTTTACTATTACAATTGAGCGTGTATGGATTTATGTTCATGATAAACACCATTATCATAATTATCATCCTATATGTTCATCATTATCATTTTCTTTTCCTATATCCAGTTCAAACATGACATCTCTCTCCTCTAGGGTCTACATCTTCTGTTTCCAGACCCATATCATGACTGAAGTTATCAACTCCACTTGTTCAGGGCACAAACTAGTCTAATTTTGCAGCTGTAGAAAGGGAACTATTTCTCTATGGACCTGAAAGTATTTGGAAGAAAGAAAAAAAAAAAAAAAAAAAAAAAAGAGTGAGCCTCTGTAGGCATTGCACTATTATGCTGGAATAAGCTCCAAATCACGTTGCAAAAGAAGAGCCTTACACAGCAAAGAAAGTTTTGCACAATCAGATTTGTAGATAAATCAGTCTTTGAGTTCACCGCATGGACAAGTACCTACCTGCAGTGCTTAAGTAACTGCAACATGATTGAATTTTTAATGGGTAATGTCTCCATTAACATTTACAAATCCCTTTATTATATGCATTGTATCAGTGCCAAAATTTATTCTTCCTTCACAATTTTTTTCTTGTTCTGTCCCTTCTTTGCGAAACTGATTTTCTAATGCGTAAGGCATAATATGATAATGAAGGTTGTGCCCCAAATCATTAAATAGACTCACAAGTTTTCTTCAATGCAGATCAGTAATTTAGGGAACCAATCTAAACTGCAGAACAGGGATCCAGATTCTAAATTCATTAAACTTAGGCCAGTTCAGAACTGGAATGCTACTTTATTTGTTTGCTTGTTTTTCCCAGCAGAATGAAAAATGCAAAATTCAAATGCATTATTGATATTTAGAATCCTTCATGGGGCAAAGTTCAGAGGTAATAACCACTGGAATTTTTATTAGTTAAAACTGTTTTCGTTTTCTAGAATCAGTATGATCTTAAGTTCAGCCTTCACAGGCAGCCAGGGTCAGTTCACCTCTAAGCAGACTGCAGAGTCCCAGGAATCCCCTAGGCCCATAGAGATATGAGTGCATGACTGGCTTCGTCCTGATTTCTGCACCTGAACATGTACCTACCGCTCCCTGGGCTCTGGTGTCCACTGGAAAGGGACCTACCTAGACAGGGGCGGCAGAAGGCTGGCTCAAAATGGGGAGGGGCGTAGGATGGGCCAGAACTGTAGGCACCCTCCACACAAATCTGACTTTCAACAGCCTGACTATCAGCAAGCCACAGATGCTCATATAGCATGGTAATTACTTAATGATGGCTAAATTGGCCAAAAGAGCTTACTTTTTTTGCAAGTCTGATAATGCCTAATGACCAAAAGTGATTTCGCTACTTAAATTGCCTCGTACTGCATTAGATACATCAATAGGAATTTTGTCAGAGTTAAAGCTGTTGGATCAGATTGTTAATATGTGCAGATATTGAGACAACTTTGCTTACAGTACAGTAACTTCTGACTAAAGATTGTCTTCAATGTGTACATTTAATTTTAGTTTAACAGTAGGATGTGTTAAAGCAGACGTAAAATGTATAGTCCTGTGCTGTAAATATCAGAGGCTATAAAAACATCCTTTCTGTGGCATATGAAATGTAGCTATGTACCATTTTGTTTATCTCTGTCTCAAAACCTGCTGAATAGTTTTTGGTTACCAAAACTTGGTTATGTCAAGTTAGAGAAAAAGGAAATAGTTCTGTTACTTTTCCATCTCTCTTTCCCCCTGTTTTTACCATGGAATAAATGCCAACAAAATACACTTTAATGGTATCTTAACCATTTGTAAGCAGTTCCAGAGAAACGTTTCCACAGTGTAAATCAAGCTGATAATAATCACAGTAACACGTGCAGTTAGCTTGGAAGCTGATGATAAATACTAAATGTCGTGAGTCACGGAGTGGTAATTAACACTTCTCATGAAGACCATCTTCTAAGACCTTGTTTAGGATGTACAGATTAACATTCTACTTTGTGAGGAGATCTGGCAAGATCGTGGATCAAGTCTCTTTCTGTATTTTTTTTTGCCAGTGATGGGCTGCTTCCATACTATTAGTATTACTGGATTACATTATCCAGTAACATTTGCAAACCTACTTGAAAAATTACAAAGCCTTTTCTGAATGTGCTAGAGAGTGTAACAGTGATACTTCCTCGCTGTCTTCACCTGCCTGAAGCCATCAGTGTGCAAGCTTTATTTCTACTTGTTATCTACTATTCTGTAAATCTTCATTTGTTTGGCCTCCACGTCCTTGTCCAAGTGCAAGTGTTGTCACCTGCACTAGTAAAGGTGCTCTGGGTTTGTTTTCTCTTTTTTCTGACAGTTAGGCCATTTGAAATAAGCTAAGCCTTACCGTCTGCCAGTCCCATCAGCATTGTGAACATATGTTCTAGCACATGTGTTTGTGCGGCTGTTCTTCAGCGTGTACTTCGCACTTCAGTCTCCACATCCCATTGCAATGCTCTGCTTCACTTTCAGCACCACTACCTATGGCAAAGCAGATGGCACGTGGAAGGAACAAGAGATTTTTAGTAACTACTGCTGACCAAAACGTTTTGTTCACAAAGGGAGATAATTGTAAAGCATAGATAATATGTAATACAATAATCCAATCTCTTAAATTAATAGCAATATTAAAAATTCTGGGTTTGCTCACAGCTGTCCTCCTTATCTGAGTTACGGTGCTTGGATTAGTAGGTACTTGTGCACTGCTTTTAAGTCATTGTACAGTGATAAATATTGGTCACTAATTGTATCCAATTCCATTTTTCAGGTAGCTTTTACAAATTAACTTGCTGAAGAAAAATAGTAGAAAGTCAGGTCGGAATATTTGTACCTATTAAGCTTTTTCTTTATTAATGAGAGTTTTAAAAGTATTTAAACACTTATCTCTCATTATCAAGGACTGCTCAATGCTTGAGGACCTTTAGCATTCTGGCCATTACTTACCGATTAGCTTATCTGACATGGTGATTGCTCGTTAAAAGATTTTTCTCTACTTAGTTTAGCCGTATCATTTAATGAGAACTTACAAATGTAAGCGAGGAAACTTTTCTAAAACCACCTGACTGACTACTATTAATTCCTCTCACTTCAGACAAAGAAGCAAAGTGATCTTGAAAGATTAAATAAATGGCATCTCTTTTCCTAATGCTGTGCAACATGTGGCTGAACTGTGAAAATTTTAGGTTATGTAGGAAAATCTTCCTGACTGGTGTGTGCAATTCATAGCTGTCTGAAGTTGTTAATGTGAGGAATTGTTGCTAAAGCGTATGTTCATAAGTTATCCTTGCAGGGGTGAATTGTGCAAAGTAAAAAGAACACGAATCTTTCAGTGAGGTCTTTTTGAAAACAGTCTTTGCAGTTCGGCTTCAGCAAGAACATTTACAGGATCTAGATTACACTGGGGGAGAAATTTTCAGTTCTGCAAGGCAGTAATTTAATTGCTACCACAGGATGTATCGTTCCATGCTTCCCATAAGCGTTGATCTGTGATAACAGCAGGTGCAGTTTTCCGACTCTACATTGTCCTGTGGACAGTTCAGATTCAAGAGCAGGTGTTAATGTGGCAATTAAAGGAGAAAACACAGCAACCAGGTAGAAGGCAAGTCATTTAGATGACATGAAAAATGAGGAAATATAGAACACAGTGATTCAGGAAAAAAAATAAAATTCAGCAAAGCCTGGATCCATGTGTTTCTGATGGGTCAAATGCTGCATTGTTTGAAGCTGAGATGCATAACAGAAAGAAAACAAAGAAACAAGTTGTTCTTTACATTCAATTTTCATGACTGATGACAGAAAAATCTGAGGGAAATGATACCGTGGATCAGATGACTATATACAGCTATTTCTGCTTTGCTATACTAGCTGAAGTTTTCCAGGAGAAATTTAGTGCAAGGTAACCATTTTTTAAACTCACCTATGTTCAACTTAGGTTTGTTTTTGGAAAAATTCAGAACATTCATAAAAACTTGTTGGGTGTTTAAAAGTGCATGTGGGAGTATTATAAAATATTTAAAAAAAAAAAAATTGGTCCTGCAGAGTATTTTTGGTTTAGGCATTTTTGCAAGTCTTACACAACATGAAATACATTATGTCATTCCAGTGCAGAATAAGTAAGAGTGTTTCACAGTTACCGATAGTAACCGTTCTCCGTTTTACTTAGGCAATCACCTTTTTCACTCAGAAATATGAAAAGGGGATTAACTTTAGCTTTTAATAATGAAAAATAACAAGTGATGTCTTTTTCCCTAAAACAGTGCCCACAGTCTAGTTTTATTCTTTAATCTCATGTAACCGTAGCTCTAATGGCAATAATGTAGTGTGTGAAAATGTATTAATACATAATTGACTGACTTTAAAAATCCCTCTCCATTTTTTTGCAATATGTCCATTTTGTCCAGGAAGAAAGACGGTGAAGAAATGTGGAACCTATGGAAAAATAAAATGAAATTAAGCAGAAGCATACAATAGGTTCAAAGTTACAGTTATTCTACATAGATATGTCTAAAACATAGGTGAAGTTTTGGACAAACAAAAAAAACAGGCTTCGTTGAAAAAAAACAAATGAAAGTTTCTGCAGCCTGACAATTACTTTGGTGAAAACACCAAGTGTAGCAGAAATACTTAGAAAAGCTCAGTCATGGTATTAAATTGACTCCTACTGTTTTGCCAAATCTTACTTGTATTAACATCCAACTTATTAATTAATAGAGAATTATTTCCTCAGTGAACATAATTTATTTTTCAAAGTGTTTAGTGTCCTGAAGGGTTTGACTGTTTTTATGTATCTGTTTCTTCAATACTATTTTCCAGATTACTTTTGTGAAGACATTTTGGTGCACGTGTCGTTTTTCCCTGTGTCTGTAGATAAATTCGCGGCAAAGAGTTTTGGATAAGCTACCTAGTTCACCAGTGGGGGGATCCCAAGGTATAGCTTACATTCAGGGACTCCAGGGATGCGACTGAGAATAAGGCCTCTCGTGTACATTTGTCATTATCGGTTCCTGCAGGTAACTTTGGTTCAGAAAACTTTTCGTGAAATAAATAGCCCTAAGTTTGAGTAGAATTATTTGGTCTGAGCTTTAGCTGCCTGAGATGGTAATTCGTTCGCTTTTTTTGTCTAACCAGTCACCGGAGTGAGACGGGAGCTTCACAGGGAGTAAATTTCCCATCTGCTGTCGCCTCCCGTCCTCACACGTATACACACACAGGTAGAGTGTTTTGGATTATTATTTGGGGGCGATGTCTTAAAGACCTGGTGCTACCTTCTGCAGTCCTTAGGCTACATTGGCTCATTGCAGCCAGAAGTTTCCCTGCCTCCCCAGCAGTTCTTAAAGCTCCTCTTGGTAGTAATGCTTGAGCGCTTCACGCTCCCCCGAAATGAGGCCCAGGAAAAATGAAATGAGGCAGGAACTGAATTGGGGTCCCGCAGTGCCTTAGTGGCTCTGGTGAACAGCGGCTCTTGGACAGATTGTACCTGGCTGAGGTTTCGTGAAGCTCGTGCCTGTCTGAGCCATCAAATACAGAGACAGCATTATAAAATCTACTTCCTGTTCTTCTGTATATGGTGAAGTTTTCCCTGTATAGTTCACAAATTATCTGTGTTACGTGAAAGTCCTTTTCAGAAGACCTTGGTTTAAAACAAAGGGCATTTTCATAAACTCGCTAGTTGTATAAAGCTATTGCTTGTATGTGTAAAGCTGCCTCAGTCTTATGGCAGATACTGAATCATTACACTAACAAGCCCTAAATCCCATGGTAAACCGTTGTCTGATGAAACAGATAGCTCTGGTGTTCCGAGGCTGCAAAGGGTCTTAAAAGTAAAAACAATATTGACATTGACGAATAGATAAAATACTGTCTTGCTGACTTTGTTGCTTTCCAAGTGTTCTGCAGAGTTTTGCTAGAGTAGTTGCTAAAGAAAAACACACAGTAGGGTTATTGAAACAAGAGATTATGGAAAGTCGCTAAGACATGTTCAAAGGAAACTGAAGTATTTTTTATTTTCTCACATTCAGTGAGATCCTTCCAAAGCATAAAGTAAGTGTACCTTATATATATATAATTTAGTCACGGAAAACAAAAGAGCACGCCTTTGTATCCAAGAATTAGAATGTATTGTTAATCTAATATTTTAATTGCCTAATCAAAATACCACAATCAGTTAATTTAGTGCAATTTAAATTGTATTTACACTTATGCAAATTATCTAATTATTCCTTGTCCTTATTAATAATGCAATTAGAATAGTTGTAAGCCAGCGTCCTATTATCTACCCTTTTCTCTGGTGCTACGCTCAGCACCCCTATGCGTTGCTCCATTGAGTTGAGTTCTTTGCCAGCAGGAGTATGAAGTTGAGGGTGAGGGTTCCTTCCTCGCAGGGTTAGTTATTCAGGTTTTTTAATCTTTCTCTGTAGATGGTATGATTTCCTTCCAGGGGGAGAACCATGCAACTACACAAAGCTAAACAAAATGCAATGGAAAAAAAAAATCAAATAATGTAACTAAAGCTCAGAAATACAGGATAAGCAGCAGCCAATTTACCACCAGTAATTGTGGTGTTACAACTAGGGCAAGCTGGACAGTAATAATCAGATCTTTAAGCAAGTTGCAGGTACGGTCTATGTTTCTTACATATTTTTACCAATACAGCAAATCAAGATAGAGTAAGTTCAAGACACAGCGTAACAAGTCCTATGTCCTGATGATGCTTAATTTTTTTTATAAAGACTGAGGTCTATTGCTAGTATTTGGCAATGCCAAACTGAGTGGTCCACAGAGCTACAACATAAATGACCACTTCAATCCTTAATTCCCTTGAAAATGAAATTTATACTTGTGTAAAGCTCTTGCTTTAAAGAGTTGGCTAGTAGTCTTAATAAATGGAGCACATTACCTTTGTACCAAGGGAAGTTTCCTGTTAAGGGAGTCTCTTATCCTCAAGAGAATTTCCTTTAGGCAAAGTGAAGTATGTACTAGTGAAAGAAACCAGGTAGCATGTTATTTCCTTCTGAACATCTCCAGCTGTTCTTCTGGAAATTGGGTTCATTTGTACTTCATTTGTCTGTGAATTTTAAGTATTCTCCCTTTCCCTCCAAGCCACAAAGTGAACCAAATTACGAGATGTATTTCAAAGACACAGTCTGCCCTGTGCAGCAGAACTAAAAGCCCAACATTTTCTTCAGCAGAACGATAGCCTGGTATGAATAGAAGTTATATTCATTTCAGAATATTGTAGTTACTTGTATTTTACCTTTTACTTATGTACTCTCTACTGTTTTGGTTTTTATAGTTTTCCCGTATTCGGCTTTGCCCACTGTAACTTTTATTTACTCCCCTGTTATTTTTCTGTTGCCCTAATTTCCTTTCAGCTGCTTATGAGAGAATACAAACACAGAAACATAACTCTAGAAAAGAATTCAGAGCTTTTGCTCTCAGGTAGCTTTGAAATTAAGCTAAATATGTTCCTTGACCTATAAGTGCTGTCACAGTTAATTTTCCAGAGCCTGACAAACATCTGCCATTCCAACTGATGATAAGTGAATCTAGGAATGTCTTAGTTAATCAGAAAATTCAGTCAACTTTTTTTTTTTTTTGTAATTTTTTATTCTTTTCTAAAAGTAAATCCACTAAATGAGAACAGTTACAAAACTGGTAACTGGGTCACTGCTGGCACTGTTTCTCTGTTTGATTGCATCTGCTTTTATCTATACCTATTTTGTGTGGTCTCTACCTGTTTTACTTGGGCCTAAGCAATGCTCTTACAAGAAGAGGAAAAAACAAACTTTGGGGAATAAGTAGTAAAAATTTAAAAAAAAAAAAAAAAGGACAGAAGTGATTACAACATTTCCACAGAAAAACTACCAACTCTACAGGTCAAACTACACGTAAAATGCAAGAATACTTGTGTTTTTTCCAGGCAACCCATTGCTGGAGCTGCCACGGAGATTAGTGAGTTGACTATTAGAAAGGGCCCATGTGATTCTGAGGAGGAGGTTATCTGTAACACATTACAGCTCTTGATATGTGACTCACAATGAAAAGTTTTCCCAGGGGCAATATTTTCTGCCTTGATTTTTTGGTATTGCTCTTACATGCTTACTACAGTAGATCTTCACATGGCTAGTTTTCAGCTTAGAGTGCAGAGGACACATTGATTAAAAATATTAAATGTTTGCAGCAAATGGCAACAACTTTCCCACTCCTTTTATTACACCTTTTTTTAAAAGACTTTCTCTGCTAAAGGTGGGAAACCTCACAGCAGCACAAAATTGGGGGGGAGTGTAAGTGACACACTATGTGTGAACCACAACACTTCCAGTTCATCGAAAAGATGGTGAGGGGAAGATGCATATAGTTCTGGTCAGGACCAGTGGGGTTTCTTGGATCAGCCAAGATGTTGACAGTCTGCTGAATACTTTAAGTGAAAAGTGCTTTAAAATGAAAATGAGACAATCTTTTGTTTTTCTGTTCATATATTTCTTAAATTCAGGCATTTCTATTATAGATTTAAATGCAGTTTTGGACAAAGTTATTTTTCATATGTTAAGTAAATCTGACATACAAAGGTTATTTCCTGTATTGAACCTATGATCTGTAGTTCTAACGGTAATAAAGCAGATATCTGTAAAGCAGATATGACCAGTCTGGTTTTGAAATAGCTTTACACTTTCCAAGAGCAATAACACATGTTCATGGCAATGATTTATTTTTCACTTTGATATCTGCTAATCCGTTAATCCTTTACTTATAAAAGGTTTGAAAAGATCACTAGGAGGAGGCTGTGTTTATACAAGTAAAGGCCAGATGTAACAAATTCTTGTGTTTGGATCTGGACTCATGTGACTGTTGGTATGGAGATGGAACGAGCCTAAGGCTCAGCTTTCCAAAGGGATTTAGAACAGTGCATGCCATCCTCATTCCTTGTATCCAGAGATGACCGTGTTAGCATAAAGTTTGTTAACATATAAAGTAAAAAATACTAGATTATGTCCTATGTCACATCCTCTGTCTTTTGACACTGCAAGGCAGACAGCAGTTTGGGGGAGGGAAGGTGGTGGGGGAGTGTTCAAAATAAGCTGTATGGAAATGTATGGGCATAGTCTGAGCCTAATCCCATTGTCATCATATGAAATCTGCTAGCAGCTTGGATCTGCTAGTTAATATTCAATATAATATTTGTTTATTTATTTATTTAAACTTTGGATCTTAGCTGTTCATTTAATATTCAGTATGTCTTTCTGTTTCTTAAATTCACGTCCTTAATGAGGGGACCTGCCAGATGAAAGAGGATGTGAAGAGGTTCACTGATACTGCAGAACAGTTGTGACAGCTGAGAGATAGGAAAAGACAGGTTGATTCAATGTGTAAAACAAAGGGAGAAAAAAGATAACAAAGGAAAGAACTTGATGTCTCCTGTTCTAAAGCTTGATTTATGCAGCAGCTCATTTATATGTTCTTTTTCTTGTTTTAAATAAAAAGTGAAAAGCCAATCGTCTATCCATGAAAAAACCATGGTGTTATCGTTTGATTAATAGCTCATACTGATGTTAAGAGATGCCTAATTATGCATCAGTTTGCCTCGTTATGTAGAGGAACATCATCATAGCAGATTAGTCTATGAACNGGGGGGGGGAAGGACGCCTCACCTAATCTCAAAAACATGGCTCAAACAGATTGCTTTTCTTTGCCAGTAGGTTGTCAGAGAATTCCCATGGACTGCAGCTTTCTGAAAGCCTCTTCAGCAATATTAACTCCATCTTCTTTTACTGTACTCCTTGACATAGCAACGACTGCAAAGGTTATACCAAGAACATGGCTAACTTTTGCAAATAAATGAGTGAAACAACTTTGAGAACTAGAGTTCTAGCTTAGTAAAGACAGAGACTTTTTAGCATCGAAGTTTCAGAAGAAGGGGCGTATTTCCACTCTAGACAAAGTTGAAAAAGAGAAAACTCTTGAAATAACAACTAAGAAAATAAAATGTTTGGATGTTGGAATGCAGCAGTCAAGAGAAGTAACTGCATATTTGCTTCTGGACGCTTATAAAGGCCTGCACTCCAGCCGTGAAAGTAAGTCTAGTAATGCCAGGTGCTGTGTTGTAGGAAGCAAAATTCAGGAGATACAAAGGATATTTAAAAGTTTATGGCTCCATACTTCATTCTAGCATTTGCACTGCTAGGAATTTAAGGCCCCTCTCAGTAGGTTAGAGAAACCTTGTTGAGTATCTTCATGTTCATGTTTTATCCTGCTGCAGTAAGTAAAGCTTAGGTAAATTCATCACTCCATAGCAAAGACCAGGTGCCTCAGAACTCCAATCCCTATGTCAGAGAGGGCATTTTTAAAAAGACATATGTTGATACAAAAGTCGGAAGACAAGAGCAACTTATTAATATAATATCAAACTTCAAGGAGAATAAGGTATTGCCCGAACTCTCTTTTGTATTTTGAAATATCAGTTTCAAAGCATATTTCAAGGACTTCTCTTATTTACAAGAACAAACCCATGCACGAGGAAAAAGCACCCACTGAATTCTTGAGGAAAAGGACTAATTGCAAGCTGTGTTTAGGACCTGACTATTTACCCAGGATGGTTAGCATAGAATGGACAAGAACTACAGAAATGTAGCATCTTCAGTTAGGCAGAAAGCTATTCAAATATTCTGTTAGGAGATGGTCATATTCCAGTATCCTTAGGTCAGTAGAGCCTAAGGTTTGCAACGAGTTATAATGTCAGTAGAATTACTCTGGGAAATAAAAGTTTTCAGGGTAGGGAGCTGTATCAGAATCTGATGCCACTTAAAAAGTAATTACATGAGTTGTGTGACTTCTATTTCCCCCCTTTCCAAGGACCAGTGTTACTGTCCTCTGCAAATATAAGGTCAGTGTCATCCTCGCAGCAGTGTTTCACCAGTTCTCCAGTATAATCTGTCCTTGGCATTTGAGAGGTTAAAAAGAGCAGTATGAGAGAAAACTGTAAAAGTCAGTGATATATTTTGCAGGAAGAACTAAAAATATGTCAGAGTTTCAGGCAAAACAGAAAATGTCAGTGTAGACAGTTCTCAAAATCTGCAAGACTGTTTGCAGTGTTAGAAATAACGTTCCAAAAAAGTCTTGCTTGACAGGTCATAGTTTACAATTTTTAACAATTAATATTGTCAGCATGCAAAAGTGTGACTCTGAAAACAAGAGCTTGCATTTGTGAGCAATGTCTTGATCTCAAGGAAAGTTAGGCTTTCCTGGATTCACTTCAAAGTAACAATCTTCTAATTGGCCTTGCAACCTGGAAGAAACCTCGCAGCAGGCTTCCCTTGGGGATGAGTTACTGTATAAATACCTGTGTAGTAAACAGACCTGTTAAAAAGAATCCAATTTTAATGCAGCAAGGTCACCCTTTTGGCAGGTCTGTACTACGTAATTGTGTCCAGACAATGATCTGTAAAGGCAGCTGTACGTTTCTTTGTTATCTTACCGTATACTTATCATAGTTTCCCTGATAACTAATCCAGTTGCCCAGATTCTTGTTTGAGCTGTAGCCACAGTTACGTTTGTTGAATTAGTGGTGTAAGAAAGTACCAAAGCAAGTGCGTCCATCCACGTAAAGTCTTAGTTGTAAAAAAATTGTCCATAAAAAAAGCTTTTGCAACCTCTTCTGCCTTCCTTCTCATCACCAGAGTGGGCAGTGTGTCTCTGAGCATGTTTGTGCGGGTCACATGAGGTTCAGGACTACCAAGACAATACGGGGAACAAATCCTTCCCAGTTTGGTCGAAAGTTATTCCATGAGCCATGCTGCTGCAGTGGTGAAGCTATTCCAGGGAGTGAAATGTTCTGCAAAGTGCCATTCAACATGAGTTGTATGGTTTCTTTTCACCCTTAAGGTCAGGCACTGTACTTTTAGTGCTCTCAACCCATACAGTTAGCAGGAGGACAAGCAGAGAGGAATGTAGCTTTCGTTTCCTGTTTATGCGCTAAAAGCTCTCTCCCGTTTAATCTGCTGTATCATTAACTGGTTTCAGTTTCTTGATCACATTTCAATTCAGGTGATTATTATGTTTACCTTGCAGCAAAAATAATTTCCTGCTAATTATTTTTTACTTCCTGTCTAAGACTGCTTCACTGTATATTCTTAACCAGCTTCCTCATCCAGCATAACAGGGTTGCATTTTATAATGTGTCATTCCTTTGGTGAACAAAATTATTCCTACACATATTATAGCTGGCAAGCCATTTAGATACAACCAGAGGAACAGAGCTATAAAAATAATATATTTCCTCACTCCTTTTTTCAAAGCTTTTTGCATAGGAAATAGAATATTGCAGAAATAGTCAGAAATAGGCACAGGCACCTATATGAAGAAGCAGGTCATAGCCTTTCTTCAGGCAGTTCCAAAACCCTTTGCTGAACATGGACACCAAAGGGATGTAACCTGCCTTAACATGTAAAAGATAATTGCTTTAAAATTAGACGTAAAGAAAATACGAAGAAATAGTAACTGTCTTTATTTTAAACATTTTGGTTAAAAAGATCTTTTACTTTTGGGGCCATATATTTAATTGTCATGGCTGCAAAAGACAGGCCAAAAAGCAGAGGTGGATACAAGGGGGTTTTTTAAATTTGTTTAATTTTGTGTATTAAGCATATAAGATCAATTAATAAGGAGTAAATGCTTAAGTTCTTTTTGCCTCAATTTTAAGGTATAAAATACATTGGGCATTGATTAATTCCTGGAAGAGTTTAACTGTGACATGTAAAATATGATCTTGGTAATTTTGTTCCTTTGGAGGCTTTCAGATGATAAATAATTACTAGATCATTTAGTCTTTGGGTAAAAGGTAGCCCCACCTTT
>WAAD01032164.1:680-19587 GCA_013389945.1 Fregata magnificens | reverse complement strand
TGGAACTTGTTTTAGTGTGGCATGGCTATGGATCAGATGCTAAAGTCTGTCTGGCAGAAAACCTCCCCATCCTTCCTCCAGGATTACTCAGTCAGGACTAATTAGGAGTAAAAGACTTTAGATCTGGATATCTGAAGAGAGAATACTATCACACTCTTCTAGGTGAAAAGTAACAGCACAATGCAAGATAACCAAAAGACTGGGCAACCATTGGAAATGGCAGTCAACTAGAATGGGTGACCAACTAAAAAAAGGTGTTACTTACATCTTTGAGAAAGAGAAAGAAGCGGATCCAGTAACTGCAGACCAACAAGCCTCAGCTCACTGCCTGGAAGGATCATGAAGCACATTTTGTTGTGTGGTGCCTAGCCATCTGCAAATACATGAAGGACAAGAAAATAATATAGGATGGTCGTCACATATTTACCGACTGCAAATCACGTTTGAACAGTCTGATGGCCTTTTATGATGATGGTGGTCAAGGGAAGGGTGATGGATGTAACTTGCCTTGACTTTAAGAAGTTTTAGTCCCTGTAACATTCTCACTGGTACACAGAGGAGGCACGTGCTGCACAAAAAGACTGTTAGATGGGTTGGGTCAATGGACTCAAAGGGTAGTTAATCAATGGCTTGATGTCTGTTTGGCAGAATATCGTAGGTAAGTACTGGGTGCAATGTTAGTCAATATCTTTGCCAATAACCTGAATGATGAGACAGCGTACCTTCAGCAAATCTGTGGATGATACTAAAATGGAGAAGGTGGTTGACATCAAACAATATAGTGTCAGTCCAGAGAAGCTCTAGCATTGGGCAAAATAAATCTCATGAAGTTCAACAAGGAGTGCTAAATTCTGCACCTAGGTGAATAACCCCATGTACCAGTAAGAATGCAAACTGGCTAGCTGGTGTGCCGTGAAGGACCCGCAAAGGTCATAGAGGATACCATGTGAATAGGAGAAAGTGGTGGTCTTTAATCACCAGGAAGGCAAACTGGATTGGGCTGTGCTAGGATGAGAGCGAGCAGATAAAACGAAATTGTGCTTTTTATGATGGTGGTGCTGCATACACCTGTAATTCTGCGTCCAGTTTTGGGGTCTGCAGTTCAAGAAGGGTGACAAAAGCTGGAGTCAGTTTAGCAGAGGAATAGCAAGACTCTCATGGGCTAAAAGGATGTGACCTTCGAGAAGAGGCTGAGGAACCTGGGCTTGTTTAGTCTGGCAAAGCAGTGGCTAAGTGGTGATCTAATAGCTGCCCACAGCAGCTTGAATGGGAATTGCACAGAAGGCAGAACCAAATCCCTCCTGGTACTGGCAGATGGTACAATAAGAGGCAACAGCCCCAAGATGCAGCTCAGAAGATTCAGTTTGGATTTTAGGAAAAAGTTATTCACCAGAAGGGTAGCGTGGTAGTGGATTAGCTTACGCAGAGGTGTAACCAGGGGAAGTGTTTTTCTTGGAGTCTTCAACTTGGCTGGAAAAAGTGGCAGCTGACCTAGTACAGCCTTTGCAACATTTCTGTGTCCAACCAGCATCTCCAACCAACCTTCTGCAAATAAGAAACTTGAAGGGAAACTGGAATAAAGAAAGATGATGTACCCAAATTCATGGATTCACCTTGTATTCTCTTTTCAGACTCATTTGCTTTTATGGTAGCATATATACAGGCAATGAAATTAAAAATAATGACAATGCACTGGAGAGGGCTATTTTGTCAATTGCAGCAGAAAACAAATAATAACTGAATAATCACAGGCGACTAAGTTTTCTTTATGTATTTTCTGTCAAGCCTAAGACTTAAACTAGATAGAAGCATTTCAGTCATCAAAAGATTAAGCTGAGGTGTTCCAGGAAAAATGTATGGTCAAAGTCTCAGAAAAGGAATGGAGGGTATCCTTGCTAATTTTACCTGGGAAGATACTCCCATCTTGCAGAAAAGGACATAAAGTGATGGATGTCCTTTCCACACAGAGAGCCATGAATGTTGCAGAAATGTACTTGCAGGTTTTTCTGTGCATATTGGGCACAAAGCTCTCTGCTGCTGGCCGGAGAGAAAAAAGATTGAGAAAAATCTTCTTGAGCTGGCCTCATTACTGTTACACGTCAAAACAGCCATTTGACTGCTTTAGTTTTCACCAGCAGAAATAGTCACTTGCAGATTATTTTACTGACCTAAGATCACAGTCCACCATGGTTTTGGCCACTTTGCTTCCTCCTATATGCCTGTGCTGAGGTAATAGGAGAGGCCAGCTTATGTTTTCTCCTACTGTAAGGGTTTTTTGGACTATTTTTATATGGTTCATGTTGGGAATGGCAGAACAGCTCAAATTACATACTTCTCAGTCAATTAAAGTTAAAAAGAAACAGACTTAGTTAAGATTGTTTATCAGGGCATTTAGCAGGCTCTGTTGCTGTTCTTAATTATTTGATAATTTACAGGTCAATGATACTGTAACAGAGGTTGTCAGTATTTTGGGGCAGAAATGGGAGGTGCTACAGAGGTGCAGAGGGTAAACTGTGTCACAGGCACATATTTGGGATGGACCTGCCTGGCTGTCCAGAAGAGATGCTTAACAAAAAGCTTTATTTTCTTCATATTTTCCTTCCTCTTTCATGGTCCATGCTGCAGTCAAGCAAGTCCTGAAGACCAGCTCCAGTTTTCACATCATCTTTTAAGTCTCTCTTAACACCTTCTCAATAACCTTGGAGGAACATTGCTTGTCACCTAGCACATGTTGCCACGGGGTACCATTGTGTTAATGAAATATTCCCTGTGTGCATCCCAACAGGAGAGAATTGCAGTTCTGCTTTTTACTACTATGATTTTTTTTTTTCCTGATAAAGGCAGAACCTTGATTTCCAATTTCTTTCTGGGCACCAAATTAAGTAACTGGGTGCTCTGCTTGAGTAGATCTTTAATTACTATGACCAGGCAATTGTGTCTCTACTATTCTTTTAGGAAAACTTCTCCAGACTTTAAATGAAGACAGAGAAGGCCCACACAAAACAATTACAATGGAGAATTTGTTTACAGACTATCACTAGAAGAGACATAATGCTTCCTTTTATCATCACTTTATCATCACTGTCATAGCAGTGACAGCCTGTAAACCCCTGCCTGTGCATTATTCTTTATTTGTCACTGCCTGTGCCAACTCTTGCCCTGGCAGGTGCCTGGCATGTGTCAAACATATGATTCATGGGTTCATTTGATCAACACTGTGAAGAAAAGTATGATGTATTTTCTTTTAAATTACAAATTAGACATTTACTCCCCATATCTAGTGACAGGGGCTTTGGCTTCTTTATATCCAAAGTGCACCATTTATAGCTCACTATAGAATTTAAATACTGGCTTCTCTCTCATGCCTAACTCTGAAAGTGCAATTTATGTAATATTACAGCATATAAATGAAACCATCCTACCTCCCTGTTTTATTGTCATGGCAAGCTTGCTTGAACTCTTTCCTTTGGTAATAAATGGCCAGAATGCATTGTTCTCTGGACATTTAAAGGCCTTTTTATTACAGGTTGCTTTCTATTTTACACACCACATTATAATTTCTTTCAGAGAATTTCTTTAGAATTATAGTTTTGCTCTGACATTGACTGATGCATGTTTACTTGCTTCTAAATGTATATGTGTAATATATAGGTTTTGTGTGTGAGGTGCTTCTTCTGGAGATAATATTAGCAACACAATAATTGGGAACTGTGAGAAATGCAGTTGTACTATAGGAAATAACATATCATTTCGTTTTCTCTTCCGTGAAGGAAATTTATGGAGTTCTGTGAAAAAGGGTAGTTTATTTTGATATTTTGGGGAAAAGACAAGGTTAAAAAAGTCAAAATTTGTTAGTAGTCACAAACATCTAGATCATTTGTTAATCAAAATTATTCCCATACGGAGAATTCTGAAGTCTTGTCTAGTCTGTTTTAACCAATACTTGAGCTGTGAGATTCACAGGTATTGTCTTTGTGAGAGCATCTACAACTTCATGTCCTCTGGCTCAAACATGGGCTCTTTTATTAAGTAGCTAGCCTTTAAAGCCAGCTGCTGACCATAGGTCTTGCAGAATTGCTGTTTTGCTTTAAAGAGTCTCACCTATGATAATACCAGTATACTGAATAATGCAGGAGCAGCTTTAATGAGTGGTTCAACATGAAAGATATGTTTTTAGTACTTGTATAAATAGTAGAAAATACTACAGTTTTCTTTAAAACTACTACTGTTCTACTGTCTCTGGATGTTTCTCTGTGTTTGTTTATGTTTTTAAGAGATTGGTAAGATTTGAGACAGATAGTGCCACAAGGCATTGCAGGGGAAAATACAATATGAGAGCACTTTCATATTGAATTAAGTTAAAAAAATTATTACTTATGGATCCAAAAGGGATTTTCTTCCTCCACTTTAAGATATTTTCATTCTTACAACCATATTGGAATTGGTCATTGAACTTAATACTTCATGATGGTTTTGTAGTTATTGAGAATTTTTCCCAAATAAATTCTCAAACTGCCTCTTGGCCAAATCTCAAAATTAAAGATATGGTAGATATTGTTACTGGTATCTGTTTGACTATGTCATGACTTATTGTTAGGATACTACTAACATGTAGCTGTTTTAACAAATCTAAATACCTTATGTATCTCCAGTAAACCGTATACTTTGATTTGTATGTAGACCTGATCTTTTTATGTCACTTGTCTAACTAAGCTCTATAAAAATTAACACACTACTTTTGTTTTCTTCCTGATTACTTCCAGATATGTCTAAACAAGGATGCATTTAGAATTCTGTGTGCACAAGATGTGCAGATTTTTTTTGTATGCTTCTGCTTTTTTGCAAGTTGTTCTTTGAGCAACAAATGAAAAATAATAAAATTATTCAATCAGGGGACTAATTGAGTAGATGAAAACAATTTGGGGATATGCGATTCTGGCATCAAAAGATGTGCTGGATGTTTTAAAGCAGTTCTTCACAAATCAGATGACATGCTGTCTGAAACGTGTGAAGAGCTATCTGAGAGAGAGGGAGGAAGGTGATATAAAGAACTCTTGTTTGTTCCACAGAATTTCAGGTATTATTCTGGCCCAAAAAAAATTAAGATAATTAAAATTTGATAGATGTCTTTTCCTGAGTTTGCAAGGAACCTGAAGCAATGAAAGAACAGTACAAACTACCATTGATTTCATGGAGTTCAAGCTCCAATACAACTGATGGCAATCAAGTTATATTATTCAGCTCTTTTGTTATTTAACAACTGATATAAGAACAGAAAAGAATGTATCATAATATGATAGTTTACATCGTCTTTCCCTGAAGTGTTTTCCTGAAGAGATAGGCACCCAGCTTTCAGAATTTGCTTGTTGCAAGATGTGGAAGGAATGAAATTAAGTACTTTGTATGAGACTAAATTTCACTGAATTTATTTGGCCCAAGACAAGTGATAACAATCAGAACGCATGAAAAGAGTGCATTTGTATTAGTTCATTTAAACATCAATGGTAGCCATATTCAAACTGTCTATTGCAAGGGCCTTACCTTAGCCATTGTGACACCTAACTAGTGAAGGTCCAATTCAGGTGTGCCTTGAATTTCTATACAGGCAACAGAGACCATGAACCATGACCAACACCATGAACAAATTAGGCTGTCCAAGTAAGGCTCCTCCTTCTTTCCATCGGAGAGTTTAGGTGCTTCCTTGGTAGCTGCCTTCACGTACAAAAAAGGAAACTGCCTAGAACCAGCTCACAGGGAATAGTAAAGCAATCATGTCTGATGCATAGCTAAGTTTAGAGCTATGTAGTAGGAACCTCTGGTCAGCTGGAGTCTTATCAGTGAACCCATCTCTGAGGGTAGGCACGTGAAGATGGAGGATTTGCACTATAGCCAAGATGTTAAGTGCTTGATCACATAGTTGGAGAGCTGTGTTCAGGCTGAGTAACCTGAATCTTCTTATTAGTTGTCTGTACGGTGTTCAGCAGTGTGGTCTTGCTCTTGGTGCAGGGTTCATATGCACTATCCAGTGCAAACAAACTTAAGATTTGTGGGTGGAAGAGATCAAAGGGGAAAAGGTTAGATGACCTAAAAGAATTACAGGAAATTTCCTGTGGCTGAGGACTAACAGAAGCTATGGTACCTAACAGATTAGGTTTGATTTACTTTGGCAATATGTAATATCCTGTCACTTTGAAACTGTTTCATTTTTCATGGCTATAAGATGATACAATTTACAACATAGAAAAAAATGCAGATTGGCAGCCCTAACAGACTTTCTTATATTACTTACAAGGTCTTTGTATCTTTGTTTTTAAGGTCTTTTTCCCTTCTTCTGTATTCCTACGCTATGGGAATAGCCTCAATGGAGTTCATAAAAACAGGAAAACAGTTCAATAAATATATGGTTTAGACAGTCTTGCACGTGGGCACAAAATGATCTAAGACTTGATTTAACCTCAGTTCAGTCATGATACTGAATTGTAGCTGGTATCTAAAATGAGTCAGAGTGGCACACAGCCCTTGTCCTGTGAATGTGGTTGGTCATACAAAGATCGTCATTCAAAGACATAGTACATCTCTTGTCATTGAGACTGTCAGGGAATTGTGTTGGTTTTTATTGAGTATGTAAATAGCAAAATGGGATGAAAAAAGGGATACCTCTTTTCTTCTTATTTCATAGAATCATAGAATCATTTAGGCTGGAAAAGACCTTTAAGATCATTGAGTCCAACCATAGATGAACCATATTTCAGAATTTAAGTCTGTGTATTTGTCATGGTTTAACCCTAGTCAGTAACTGAGCACCACACAGCCGCTCGCTCACTCCTCCCCGGTGGGATGGGGAGAGAATCGGAAGAGTAAAAGTGAGAAGAACTCATGGGTTGAGATAAGAACAGTTTAATAATTGAGATAAAATAGAGTAAAACAGTAGTAGTAGTAGTAATAATAATATAAAAAGCAAGTGATGCACGATACAATTGCTCACCACCCACCGACTGATGCCCAGCCCAGCCCCAAACAGTGATGGCTGTCCCCCAGCCAACACCCCTAAGTTTGTATACTGAGCATGACGCCATGTGGTATGGAACATCCCTTTGGCCAGTTTGGGTCAGCTGTCCCAGCTGTGTCCCCTCCCAGCTTCTTGTGCACCTGGCAGAGCACGGGAAGCTGAAAAGTCCTTGACTAGTGTAAGCACTACTTAGCAACAACTAAAACATCAGTGTGCTATCAACATTATTCTCATACTAAATCCAAGCCACAGCACTATACCAGCTACTAGGAGGAAAATTAACTTTATCGCAGCCAAAACCAGGACAGTATTCTACAGTCAACCACAGAACAGAAGACAAAAAACATTTAATGTTTATCTGAATGTCATTCTATTTCAGTGGAGCTTGATTTTGTTTTCACACAAGATTCTGTACTTTCTGTACTGTGGCTTGTTTGCTTATTGCCTTTAATCTGCATGTCAGCCTTATACATTCAAGGGTACTGCTAAACGCTAGTCCTTTTGGGTAGTCTGTAGCAAACTTCTTGCAATCTCTAATGATGCAAGGTCTGGATCGAGGCCTGTACTGACCACACAAGTCCAAAGAATTAGTAGCTGATATAAGAAGTAATCATAACCCATTTCAGTGAGACTTAGCTTGTAAGTCCTAGCATCACTAAATGTGGCTTATCACCAGTTTTAATTATTGGAGAGTAAGCTTTTCTCTCCCTCTTTCCCTGCCAAACAAAATTATCAATTTTTTCCAAAGTAATGAGTCTGACAAGCTGAGGTGTTATATCAAAGACAAAAGGTCAGTATTTCTGTTGTAGATGTGTTTAGGAAAAGGAAAAACTGTAGGGTGGTGTTTGTTGTTGGGGGTTCTTTTATGATTCTTAGTGTGTGTTTCTAGTCAGAAGAAAAAAAGTTCCCGGAGGTGCTGTTTTGTGATACAAACAGAGCCAGGGTATGCAGATAAGAGAATCTATCAACTGCTCTACATTTGCAGCTAATTTTATTAGGAAGTCAGCTCTCCATTTGCTTCACGCTAGTACCCAACTATTAAGATCTTGCTTCATATCTGTTTTCCTTCCCATTACAAAAACAACCTAATCATGCTAGTTTAACACTTACTTTCAAAAAATTGTTTTCCACGCATAGTTCTTCACAATTAGCTGATATAGGAAACCCACTTGGAAAGGACACTGTTTATAAAACGGCATGCCAGAATGTTTATCTGGCCTTGGGCTGCAGGAACCACAGGATGGATGAATATCCTGCAGTTGTTTTGGCCATGATTATATCGTGGATGGCAGGTTGCCAGCAGCAACTGCAGTAAAAGGTCCAGAGTGTTCGTGTCTTCCTCTGTGTGATAAAACAGAGAACATTTGCACTTTCGGAACCTTCTCAGAGAGGATTTGTGGCAGATTTTGGAGGACTTGAAGTGACAAGAGATGGAAGTAGATAAGCTGCTTGCAGGTTGCATGCCAACCTGTCCTTCTTTTGGCTCCTCCAGGCCTGGCACCACTGACGCTTTCTTTGCCCTTCTTTCTAGAACATTTAAAAGAGAAGCTGGAGGAATACATGGTCCGTTTTGCCAAAGTGAGGATTGTACGTACCAAGAAACGAGAAGGGCTCATTCGGACCAGACTGCTAGGAGCCTCGCTGGCTAGAGGAGAAGTCTTGACATTTCTGGATTCCCATTGCGAAGTCAACGTGAATTGGCTGCCTCCCTTGCTTAGTAAGTGTATGAGCATTCATCAGCCATTAAAATTAGAGCATACAGTGTAGCTTAAGCAATGAAAGTCGTGTCCCACAATGAGCAGGACATACACTGTATATAGAAGTATTTGGAGCTGTGCTGCAGTGTCTGAAGAGTCAGTATGAGAGAGAACTCAGAGAAATGTGAGCAGCTCCATTTTATGGTTCTTGTGACCAAAGAACTGGTACAATTTTGAAGTATCTCTTTGGCCTGTTAGAGTTACGATTTATTTCATTATTACTACCTCTAAACACACTGATAAATCTAATATTAAGCTATGCCCCTGTTATCCACCTGAAAACTTTTGTTATGCAGGTATTGTACTCCTTCCTAGTCCTCCACATTCCATTAAAACAGTTTTTGCTGTAAATGTATCCAAAACCTCAGAGTTAAATCCAATAACAACTGCATTCACAATAGGAAGCTCAGAAAGAATGATTTGCTATTGACTGCTTTGCTGGATTCCAGCTGCAGCTGGCAAAGCTCCATTAGTCAAAGGAATGGAAAGAATCAATTGTTGTAGTCTAGGGTTTCAATTCAGGAAACAATGTCCCCTTTTCTACAAATGTCTCCTTTTCTACCTGACTACATGCAAAGTGTGCGTGCTTTGCAAAGTGAGTGCTTTTTTGCTAGCAAAACCAAAGAAAAGTTCTGAGTTTACTATTAAAGAAATTTGTATTAATTAAAAGAGTATGTCATAAGTACATGACAGGATAGGGTTTCACCAATTAATGGTTATTGTTTCTTGAATTTTGTTGCTAGGACTGGTTTGGCCACACAACAAGCTGATAAAGCATTTGCAGCCAAGAAGAGATGCTGTTCTGCTAATGAACTATTGCTCGAGACCAAAAAAAAATACTAGTAACTAGTTTTTCTTCAGATCAGTAACAAGATAATGTACAAAATTCCAAATTTATGTCCTTTCTAGCTTTCATATCAAGTTACACATACAGTCTATCCCCTTGTTACCATTTTGCCCTTAATCACAACATCAGCATTTTTAAAAATAACCTCCGTGTCTTTATGTAAAACCCAAATGGCATAAAGGAGCAGAATACAAGTTTCAACAAGCCTTTCACAAGCAGCCCTGACAAGTAGCCATTAAACACTCTGGTGTATTCCACAGTCACCTTTCCTCTNNNACGTTACCACTAATGAAAAAATCTCAAGAAGATTCTCACTCTTGTCCTCTGAAATCTTTTGCTAAGTTGCTGCAGACTAACTAAGTTTTGCTAACTTAGACATGGGAAAATTGCAAGTTGCAAAACCAGTTCCTTTTCTTGCTTTCTTGTCTGAAATGAAGGTACATCTAGCTGGGTTTCACCCTATAAAAACTGAAAAAGAAATAGAATGGTCACAAAGAATTAATAATTGCAGTTGGGTATTGAATTGATGATCACAACCCTCAGCCTTGAGCTGGAAAACTGGAAAGATGAAAGAAGCTTCATCAGGGACAAAGTCCCAGTTCTCCTTAGTTCTCAAGTGGAATGGGATCTTTCTTGTTCCACATGTAGTAGAAATACCCTTAGCTAACCAGCCAGAGGATCTAGAAATTAACCTTGAGGAACACTGAAGCCCAGGATCAATAGGCTTTATTTTGAAAGAAAAAGTAGAGCATTACATGAAGAAGAACAAATAGAGAATGAATACACAGGTAGTATATTTAAGGATGCCCTGTGCTCTGTTTTCCGAAAGGGATGAGAGAACTTTCTCATAAGCATTAGGTGGCAAATATTTACTATACTGAAATCAGATGACACCTAGCTACTAATAATAGTAAAGTTAATATATTTTTGCAAGTATTTATCTAAAGATCTATCTTATGATTCACTCAACACTGCATTTGACTGATTATCATTCAAGGAAACCAACACAGAGGATATATTGGGTATTTATTGCTTTGAAGCTGCCCTGTTTTAGCTCTGATTGTATATTCCACATGTAGTGAAAAGTCCTCAACAAAAGGCCAGTACAGCCCTGCTCTGGAGTGAAGACTTCCAGTCTCCGCTGAAAGGGGCAGTGGTTTCCACTGTTCCAAACCAGGTTTGGTTTGTTTTGGTTTGGTTTTAAATGAGACCTTGCAAGTTTGGGGGGAACCAAGAGCAATCATTTAAAGACAGTTCTGAAAGTTATGTAGGCATCTAACATATTTTCAGAATTGACTATCACTTTTTAGAGCAAAGGAAGACTGAGTCATTTCAGTACTTGTTAGGTATCTAAATAGCTTTGTGGAGCTGAGCCATAGTTGTTTTCAGTCACAGTCCTTTGTTTTGTTTTCTTAAAACCAGGTGCAAAATCATTTTTGTTTATTTTCTTTAAGCTTTATTCAATTTATTTCTTTAGCTTAAATGAGTTTCTAAACTGAGGTAAGCCACTCTGAGATCTCAGAGAGTTTTGCCTGATGTTCACTGAGCAGGCAGCTGTAGTCATGTAAAAATGTTGGCAAATACAGCTGTTTGTTATCACTCCTCAGGAGTATAAATTCAGCAGAAGGAAAGATGTGACTTGGGCTCCAGCTGCTGTAGTTGAGAGTCTAGTGTAGTGTGAAGTCGCAGTTATTGCAGGTAAGAAACCAAGCGGCAAACCAGCTGAAAGATGCAGGCACATCAATCTTTCTGCTGGTGTCGCTGCAGGAGTGATAAGAGGGGAGATGGACAATAGATCAGTAGTGCCATAGGCTACCAGAACTAGGTTGGCCAAAACAGATTTTTTTCCCTGGCCAAGACTTAAAACTATATTATGAAAAGATCATGCTTAGCAAGTTATCAAGACACCTGCTAGCTATAGCTGTCTATCTCCACAACATTTATATGATGCATTATTTGCCAGTGGGGAGACTGAGAGTGCAAGTACTTATGACAACTCAGATAACAAGGGTAATTTTTTGAGCCACTCAAATGTTGTCACCACCTGTAATCACATATTTAAGTAGGAAAATAAGAGTATTTGCAATGTGGCATTGTTACTTTAACCAGGCCAATTTGAAACAAGCACTTGAAATTAAAGGGATGCATCTTTCTTGTAAAGATAAAACCTACATTTTTGAGATAGTGACTTATCAAATATGGAAAACTTCTGTTTAGTTTCACATGTGCACACTCTGCTTGATAGTAAAAGTGCTGAATTCAAATATGTATGTATAAATTGCTTAAAATTGCTCTGAACAATGTTCCCTCTTGATCCTATGCTTTCCCTCAAATCTTCAAGAGTTTTACATGTACAGTGATGCTTATCTGTCTGTTCTTCCCTTTATCTGCAGCATATGTGCATTGCAATAATGCATGGAAATTTTCAGACCAGTAGGAATTTGTGAGAGGATGATGAGTAAAGGCAATAGAAAAGAAACTCTAAAGCGTTTCAGCTATGACTTTCAGACTCTTGCCTTAGGAGCAGGTGTGATGAAGACCAGTGGCTGGCAAAGGCAGCAGCATGTTCATGTCTGTAAATCTATGATACTAGCACTCTTGTGAAATGTAAGCTAGCCCTACAGTCCTTTTTTCTGTTTCCTAAATTCCTAAATATTGGGGCTACATTTGAGCCTAAGAAGTATGTATGCAAAATTCATTATTTTAGGCATACTGAAAGAAACATTGAGGCTGCAAGTTTGATTACTCTGCCTTTTGGTGTGCACAACTACAAACACCCTGGTTTCTTCAAAAGACAAGATCTTCCTGTGGTTCCTCATCATCTATAAAACATTTTTGGGGGCTGAGAAGTAAGTCCTGCAGACACACACAAGAACAGGCAGGTAAGCATCATCTTATTTGCAAAAATCTTGCAGAGTTGTAGGAAGGAAGACTGGGATTGAGTTTGACCATTGCTCAAATAATTTTCTCCCTGGCTATCTCTGCATGTGACTTGGACATTTCCAATCCTTCAGCCTATTTAAAGGCAGCGGCTTTTAAGGATGAAGAGAAGGATGCTAATGTATTATGAGTCTACCTTTGACCTGCTCCAGCCAAATCAATCCCATTTAGTTTCTCTCCTCCAAACAATTTAGAAGGGGGGGATCAGAGACAGATTATTATAAGCCCTATAACTATTAGCAGGACCATCACAGGAAAGAGATTATGTAAAAATGACTTTACATAATGATTACAGATAACACTACACAGTATACCAGTGAATGTAATTATATTTGGCAATAGCAACAGTAATGCAGCCATTATGTCTGAGATGAGTTTCCTAGAATTTTGTGAGAGCCTGTGCTTTAAATTTATTTCACTATTAAAGGATAAGGATGTAAAAACCTGCTGAACTTCCAGGCACAGTAATTTCTTACTAGCAGTCAACATTGTTCCCCTATATGGACAGTCTGTAAATACAGCTGAGAATAAATATGAAAACTACAGATGTATTACTAACATAATATTTTTTCTTAATTTTAATCCTTCAGAAACAAGGAAGCAGAATCTGTATTATTAATCATTACACCAGTATTACCTGCCTTCCTATCTAAATGTTCATTCCACACTTAGCCCTCTGATTTTTTTTTTTTAGGGTATTATCAAGCACCAGTGAAATCTAATCCTTAAAAAAAACCCCAAGTTTTCCACATAGGCCCTACAATGTATTACATTTTGTAAAGAATCTAGGCTACCATTTGAAGAAAAAGCTTTATTATACTTGGAATTTTGAGATTTTGTTCTTTCAAGGGTTCATAGATAGTTTTTCTACTGTAGCCAACGCAGCTACAAATTTTCCCTCTACTTCCTCGTTTCAAACCATTATTCTTCTGCCTAATCCTTGCAGCTGGTATACCTTCTTTACTTTTCTTTCTTTTCTGAGGAGTTCTATGTGGTTAAAAGCAATAGGATTCACCAAAGGAGACTCAGGCCCACCCTGCTCTTATACTAGAGAGAGGAATTTGGTTTAGCCTCACAGTTCTAATTTAAAAAAAAAAAAAAAAAAACCCACCCAAACCACGACCTCCTTTCTTTAGAAAACAGGTGAGTAAGAATAATACTGTGGGTCCTTCTTTATGTCTCTGTTTTGTTGCTCATGTTGGAGTTTGCCTTTAATTTGTAGCTTTTGATCTCAAAGCTGATGCACACTAGAGCCACAGGAACAGCGACTGAATGGTTGCAAGGGCTGAGATTCACATTTGGGAACGCAAATCTCTCTTGCAGGAGCTTGGCATACACACTCCCCACAGCTGAATGAGTATTTTTACATTTTGCTTGCTGTCTTGTTCCATAGCTGACAGATTAGGGACAGCTTAGAGTAGCAAAGTGACAGAGATATAGATGACTGGACCCCTGTGGGTCTCACAGGGATATGCTTCCCTTTAAAGAACGGTAAATGCTTCTAATCATTGCCCAACTGCATTAAGTCCACTTTAGATAAAGGTTTGATACAGATTTGAAAAGTGAAATTATTTGGGGGCCATAGGGAACAAAGCAAGCAATCTTCAAACGTCAGAAAACCTGTGGGATTTGCTTTGGAGTAATATGATAGATGGCTTGACTAGACATGCCGTTTCCTATTTTCTACTTTCATTTTTCAGACCAGATTGCACTAAACCACAAAACCATCGTGTGTCCTATGATCGATGTCATTGACCACAATCACTTTGGCTACGAGGCACAGGCGGGGGATGCCATGCGAGGAGCTTTTGACTGGGAAATGTACTACAAAAGAATACCGATTCCTCCAGAGCTCCAGAGAGCTGATCCCAGCGACCCCTTTGAGTAAGTAGCGATAAAGGGGAGAGTGGGAACATGAATCAGAACAAGCAAAGAAGGTAACTGTAGTAGAAGAATCCAAGCCCAGAAATTTCCATGTAGGCCACTTTGTACTAATGAAAGGTAGTAGAAGCAAATAGCTTCTATACAGGTTTATAAAACCCCAAAACTAGGAAAAAGATCAGGGCAGCAAGTTGCAGAATTCACAAGCTGTGCCTGGAAACAAAAATCTTCCCAATCTTTCCTGGCCCAGTGGTTGTGCATAAAAGAAACAGGCACATGCTTGTAGTTAAGAGAACGTATTGCCATTGGACAAGTAGTGAAAGTGACTGCAGTTATTCTGCTTATTCCACAGAGCACTTCCTGAACAGACTTTAGTTTAATGTTTTCTTTGCTGGAGATTGATGTAATACATGCATCAATAGTTGAGTCCACATTCTGTCAGCAGATGCTTTGTTTATGACTGGTGATATTGCTACTGTATATGTATTGCTGTAACTGAAACACAGGGCTGCCAAACCTGAACAGTGTGAAGCTGATTTGTAAATAATTTTTTATAAGCTAGCCTCCGATCCCAGTATTGTATAGATCAGCTCATTCAGAGAAATGATCTTCTACCCTTCACAAAGGTAGATCCTTTTTTCTTTTCTTTTCTTCTAATTATTCTAATTCTCATGTAAGGATCAGCTGGGATTAATCTGCATCAGCAGAGAGAGGACAGACAGACAGACATGGTTCAATGTGGCAAAGTCTCCAGGTCTTTCACACAGCATGCATCCCAGCAGGGCTGGCAGCAGGACTGGCTTTGATGCTGTCAGTAGCCCTGGCTGAAATTCCCCGCTGCAGGTTTTGGCAGTTTGAAAACTCAGCATTTTCCCCTCCCCAAAACAAAACCTGGAAACAATAGCAACAGAAAACCTGTCTCTTTGTCCCAGACTCTGCACTATTTGGAAGTAATGGATCTGATTCGTGCAGAAATTGACCCTTATATCCAGGGAACGACCAGCTCTGTATAGGGAGAAGTAGGTAACTGCAGCATTCGGTGGGCTTATTTTCATTATTCTACTTGTTCCTTTTTACTTATCTCCACCTAGGCCTATCAGTCTTCATCTTGCATTGATGTAAGTGCTGATGAAGTACCTTCCATCAGCTGCCAATGTGATCACTCTACAACATAGATGCAGGTAGTGCAATCACATAACACTCCGGAGTTGCTAGAGCCTCCATTGCTCTTCCACAAGTCTTCCTGGTCCTCTGAGCAGTTGTATTTTCTTGCCGCTTACTGAAAGTTACCTAGCACATCATATCATTTGGGTCAGCATTCAAAGTTTGTGTATAAGTAAAACTTATATATTGCCAGTGTAGCTACAGGTTTGCTTATCAGCCATTTCACACATTTGCAGTTTGTAGTATGCATCTCTCAAAGACAAGAGAGGCCTGAAGAGGGGGTACTTATAGGAAATCTTCTAGAACAGACGAGGCTTTGTGCAGTACAGAACAGATGTGGCGGTTTTGCATGAACTGTTGTTAGAATCAGCATGGCAGCAGTTGATACCCACCTTGCCCTGCCTGCATTCATAAGACACACAGATAAATGGCTTTGCAAGGAACAACAGACAGGACAATGCAACCTATAAATCTCTTGTAATCGGAGTAGTCATCTCCCCAGAAAGGTAGAAAGGCTTCCCAGTTCTTACACAAATCAGTGAGAGTCTTCCCTTGCTTTCCCCATCACAGGATCCACACCAGAGTGATACAGGTGGAAAGGCAGCATTGCACATGGAACCACCACGTCCGTCCCCACACATGGCAGCAGGATTGAAGGCTGGCTGAGCTAGGATAGTATCTTTGCTCAAAAGTACCCTCTGCCTAGAATAGCAAGGGTATAGAAGTGTTTTAAATAATCAGTATGAATTTTGCTTAGGGGAGGAATTATTTCCTAATTCAAAGTCAGTTCTGCTTTTCTCCTAGGGCCTTCTCCGTTGACACTTTGGGCTTTTAATACCTTGCTTACAAGAAGTACGGTAAATGTTACAAATAATTTTAGATATCAGTAACTTAATTGACCAAGACAGCTTCTATAGAATTAAAAAGGCAGAACAGTTTTCCTTTAGGTTCATATACACTACAACTAGAAATGGCTTCAGCCAGCACCATAATTATGATGCTACTATTTTGTAAGCAGTAGGGGTTTTTTTATTTATTTAGGTTAAATATTTTACTATTGGTATCCTAATAGCTTTATTTCTTGCCAGCAGCATCAGATCTGAGCTGATCTTTAATGAACTGGAAAATTGCCAGCTTTTTTAGTAAAACACCAGCAAATAATGGGTATGTGATCCAAAAATTGCGCTGATGAGTTTTTTCCCTCACTTAAAATGCCAACTCAGTATCTGTGTTAAGCAGAAAAGGTCACATCAGCCTAAGAAATAATGTACGTAAATCCAGATCAAACTACAGAAGACCTAAGAGCAGTCATTTTATTATCTGAATGATACGTTTGCTTTCCATCTGCACATGATCAAAATACTGCTGCAGCAGACATCAGCAAAATGTTTGCTGTTGACACAACAAACTGGAGTGTTGTCAGGTAGGCTTTTGGTGTGACAGTAGCACAGAGCTTACTGAGCTCCAATGCCAGCTGAGCTAGTGTTTCTGGAATTAATTTTTCCTCACATTTTTAATTTTTTTTTTTTAACTGTACTCCACTATGGTCGGTGTTCAACAGGCACTCTCCTGTTGGACGACATCTATCTGGACGCAGTCTTTCAGTTTAAAATCCCTCTTGTGAAGAATCTAGACGTTCTCACCCATTTGCAGTGTGAGTGTGGGCACGTTTTACTGTTCATACACCCGCAGTGCTGCTCAGGCAGTATCTTCACCCTTCACTGTGACGGAGCTTGGAGCTTCATTCCAGATCTCAGCTTTTCCTGATGTACACCCACACCCATTCTCAGGCCCTCTGCAGTTGTTCACGATGAGTAGCTTTACACCAAGATTTGGCTTGATGTTTATGACTTTAGGACTGTATAACACTCTCGGAAGCTTCCAGCCTGCCCAGTGTCAAATTCACATACAGATGATGTACTAGCACCAACCTCGGAGTCACATGACAAATTTATAACTGCATTTGGGTCAGGCTGCATTCGTCTACAAAATTTATCGTTTTGGTTCACATGTAGTTTGTCACTGGCCATGCCGTTTCCCATAGGTTTCACTGAACCAAACTGTAACCACATAAAATGTATTTTCCATCAAAGCTCCTATGTGAAATATTAGATATTGCTCTATACTCATTGTAGTGTTTAGGAATGTTTAACAACTATTCCATAAATTGATCTCATGTAGCCTTTAAGATTAGCTATTTTTCTGAAAGATCTGTTGCTGTTTTTCAGCATATGTTGAATCCTTAGAGGCATGGAAATTGGACTTCACCCCTAATAATGTTGCCTTCCCATCCAGAGGCTAAACCTGTGAACTCCTTGTTGATTGCCCTTTTTTCCTGTGCCACAGAAACAACAGAAGTTTTATATTGCATTCAACTGATCTGTCACACTTGCAGCTCATCACAGTTGGCTGTAGTGATTTTTCTCTTGCGATTCATGTACAACTACCCCACTATATTCTGAAGGGGGCTTCATGCTATTTTCTGCTGATGCATTCAGGGTTGTGTAAATGACACAAAGCAAATTGGTGTTCTGATGTGTTGTGGGAAATTGTCAGACAATTGTGAAATCATCATCATGTCATGATGATGCTTACTATCTTGATCCCAGGGTCAATGATCATTCAGCAGAATTTGAGATGACTTGGGAAATTTTCTTCTGGTCTATAAGCAGGGAGGACCAGATGTTTACCTCCTTTGTGGCAAGAATCACCTTGGCTTATTATCTCTCGCTGGTTTGTTTCTCTGTCACGGCAGAGGTTTGGGAGCATGCCCTTATGGGATATATGGGTTTTGGGACATAAGAGCATGCTTTTGTGTGGCTGTTTGTTTCTGCGGTGCAAGCACTCTAGTCTCTGGAGGAGTTTGCCTAACCCAAGCGATTGCCACTTAAACTAATAGGATAACCTTGTTACTATAATGGACTGTAATATACAGCATGTCAGTTTATATGATTTAATAGCCTGTCTGGGCTAAAAGCTCTGTGGAAGTTTAAAGCAGAGGTTTGATATGCTCAAGCCGGCTGGGGATGACTGCTCTTTATTTCCTGGCAGCACTTACATTACATCAATTCATGTTATCACATGCCCAATCTGAAAACGGGCATCAGTGTCCATTCATGCCAGCAGCAACATATTTTTAACCAGACAAGAAAACATCAACAATTCAACTCAAAAAACAATTTGGAAAAACCACAAACTAGTCAAGAGGGTTAATATAGCACAGATCAGTTAGGGTAGGAAAGGGCTGCACAGCTCCTCGGAGCAATTATATGGTGGTGTAACTTTATGATACAGGAGGGAGGGAAAGGC
>WAAD01032162.1:206500-219367 GCA_013389945.1 Fregata magnificens | reverse complement strand
TAATAAAAGACTTTTTATCGTGTTTTGACCTATACAATTTTATGTTAAAAAAACAAACACACACCCACCCCACCCCCCCCAAACCCGAAAACCTTAAGCATCGTGAAAGTGCATACAGGAACTTTAAGGGGGTGATCTCTTCCATGGGTATATCAACTCAACCAGCTTTAGAAATAGGAACTACATGTATGAAAATTGGACAGTGGAGGGGGAGGAAAGGAAGAGCCCACAATCAGACCTTCTTTAATAATTCTGGCATGTTTTGCTCTTAACAGATTAAAGAGGCAGCTGATATTAATCAGAAACTGCATTTGATTGCACAGGAACTGCCTTTTGACAGGTAAAATTCTATCTGAACATCTTTTTTAAAAAAAAAAATATCTTCACATAGCTGTAATTTTTGATGCTTCCCTTGTCTACTTTTTGGTGCTTTACTTAGTGATTCATGTAGCTTTTGAGATGGATTGTGTGCTTATTTCTCTCTCCTCTATTCTCAAATTTGTGTTCACACACTCATGTTGTAGGATCATCTTTACATACACATCCTAAACTGCTTAACAGACTTTTAATGGGATAATTTTGCTGTGCTGACTTAATGCTAGATTTGAATTAGATGCTTGTAGGTTTTTGTGGATATAAAGCGTATAACTTTTCTGTCGTCTTTGTGTTACATGTTTTCATTTTTAAGTAGAGTGCCTGTTACTCATGATCTAGGATGTCTGTGATTTCTCTTGCGATGTGGATTTGAATTTAATCATTGTATTTTTGTTGTTAACAGATTTTCTGAAGTAAAATCAAAGATAGCAAGTAAGTTATCTATCCAGTTCAATCCGTATTCCTATATTTGAATTGTTAAAGATGATTAAAGAAGTATGCAATACTGTCAGTATTACAGTTTTTGTCAGTGCTTGTATTACATAGCCTGATGGATTTTTGTTGTTATCCCCTTTCCTCTCCAGGTAAGTACCATGATTTAGAGTGCCAGCTAATTCAAGAGTTTACCAGTGCACAGCGGAGAGGTGAAATCTCCAGAATGAGAGAAGTAGCAGCAGTTTTGCTTCATTTTAAGGTAAAAGCTGAGGGTTTTAATTTAAATACATAAATAAAACAACCCACAATACGATAAGTGCCTGTTTTAAGTGAACATATTTGCATGGGCACAACCACCATATCAGATAATACAGATAACTTTAAAAATATTGAGATCTTCCATCCAAAATCAAATGCAGGGGAATAAAAGAGGCAGGTGATGGGGGACTGGAGACACTGTCAGCAGAGACAATTCTAAGATAATGTTTTCTTGTATGTGTGTGAGCTGACTTTCATGCCTGAGAAAGAGTGTTGAAACCTGTGGTGTATATCCATGTAGAGTGGTGATAAGTGATGTTACGTTAGGTTTGTGACAAAAATGGGTTTGGAAGAGTCTACACTCTTTCAATGAATCTATTTTTTTTTTTTTTTTTGCAATAGTTTTTTCACAGCGGTTGTATTTCCTTGATTTCATTCTATACTTAAAGCATGGAGAACCTGCTTTAATATTGAGTTGTTTTGCTCCTTCCATAGGGCTATTCCCATTGCGTTGATGTGTACATAAAACAGTGTCAAGAGGTAATGCATTTTGTTTTCCATGTATCTCTTTGGGTGTTGATTTATTTAGTCATATAGGTTGTTTTAAATATATTATAAAATGTGCTTCTAAAACCCTAGGGTGCATTCCTGAGGAATGATGTCTTTGAAGATGCAGCCATTCTCTGCCAGCGAGTGAATAAGCAAGTTGGAGAAGTCTTTAGCAATCCAGAGACTGTGCTAGCCAAACTAATTCAAAATATCTTTGAAGTTAAACTTCAGGTATTTCAAATTTTAACATGCTGAAGTTCGTTGAGGAAACTTTTCATCCAAAAATATTGTATCTAGTAATAACAATGAGAACTTAACAATAATTGTAATCTTGTATAAGGATGTAGAATCACAGCTGATTGCTCTGTAACAATTCAGACAGATAATCAAGCCTATATCAAATATAGCTGCTTGTACTCTGAATGCAGTGCAACTGAAAATACTCAAAGTCAATATGTAAAATTATAAGGGAATCAGTGTGTTCGTTAGCTAATTCACAAGATGTTATATGCGTATTTGATGTCTTCGTATGCCCCCTACCAATAATATGTCAGGAAAAGAAGTTTCACATTTAATAAGTATCTTTTAACCTGTTCATTATTGGGATTTGGTTTCATGTGTAAGGTTAGCATTGAATAAGTGAAAATAACTTATGTTGTGAATACTGTCTCGCAGCTAATGCTATATTTATATGAAAGTCTGGAATAGTTGAATATATTAAGTTTTCCATCCTGCGAATACACTCACTTAAGTGTGTAAAGTCAACAACATGACTATTCATTGCAAAAAGCAATTTCTCTGTAGGTGTTATTCTCCTTATAGTGTAGAGGTTGAGCTTGTCTTTCAACCCCACATTTGTGCGTCAGTTTTGGCTGACTATTTTATGGTAAATAATATTTTTATCCAAACAGTCAATGACAAGAAGGCTCTAAGCTTGTATTGGCTTTGTCTATGTATTATGACAGGCAAATATGTAAGCATCTCCTTTCTTTACTGTCAACTGCAGAAATGCCCCTAGGCCTCTGGTGCTTTCGATTCTTAAAAAGAGGGAATTTTGTGTTTGTTGGTCAAGCATGTTTTCAAAGGAAACTGTCTTGTGTCTTTGCTTCACACACTACTGCTTTGTATTATTAAATTTTCTGCTAAAAGCTGTGTTTAACTGTATCTGTAGATAATGCAGGATCTGTAAATTAGAGATTTAAAACCAAAGAATGTATGAATTACCTTAAGTAAGATATATACTTTGCAGTAAACTACGTATAATCTAGCAAGTAGTGAGTAGGACCTGTGGCTGATAGTTGTTCTTCTAACAGATGTACCCAAATTTTACAGAGTTATGTAAAGGACCAGCTAGAAGAACACAGGAAGTCAGATGCAGAACAGTATCTTAAGAATCTCTATGATCTATATACAAGGTATTTATATATTTATGATGAAATTATTGTTGCAGATATTCTCTTGCAATAGATGGAATTATTATCAAGATGTAGGACAAGAAGCCAAAAATGTAAACTTCTCATAAAAATTGAAAATTTTTAATGGCTGTTAACCTTTATAATGATTGCTTTCCTAAAGAAAATTTAAAATTGCCATTATTATTTTTAATGCGAAGTATTTAGTATAGTGATCTTTGAGAGTAATTTTAAAACTGCAAAAGCCAGTCCGCTACATCTCACTGGTGACTTACTTGGTTGCAGTTGTACTGTATGTAATTAAACATGAATTATGCAAAATTCTTTGCTTTAAATGTAAAGCTGCTAGAAGTCTTAATCGCAATCAGGATTCTGTTGTGCTGTGTACTTTACAAACATGTAATGCTGTAATTCATACAAATTCAACCTTTTCCTCCTCTCCCCTCCTTTGTTTCTTTTGCATAAAGAACTACTAATCTGTCAAGCAAATTGATGGAATTTAACTTGGGTACTGATAAGCAGACTTTCTTGTCTAAGCTTATCAAATCCATTTTCATTTCCTACTTGGAGAATTACATTGAGGTGGAAATTGGTTATTTGAAAAGTAGGAGTGCTATGATTCTGCAACGCTATTATGATTCCAAAAACCACCAGAAGAGGTCCATTGGCACTGGAGGGTAAGTTTTTTCTGTGAAGTTTCATACTGTTAAAATGGAAGGGAGGCGGTAAGGGGAGACACATAGTGTTTGCCATGTCAGACGTAGATAATGCAGTGGTGAACTGCAAAAGAGCAGGCTTCTAAAATGACCTACGGCTTTTTGTAATTTGCTATCACTTTATGTTAACTTCTGCTAAAAAGTGTATTGCTTTCGGTACATGTGAAAGGTGATGCATGGTATTCATACGCTCATGGGAAATGAAAAATACCAGTTAAACCTATGTTTCAACTTAGGATCCAGATCCACAAAAGGACTGAAGCAAAATTAAGGTACCTAAAGCATGTATATGTGTGTATCTAAAAGCATACATTTTTTTTCACCTGCCCAGGTCTTGTGGTCCCCTCCCAAGACCTAGGAAGGGGAAAAGACCATAGCAATGTCAGTGAGAAAGCTCTTAATGAGCCCAGAAGATGCAATGGACTTAGAGAAAGGTAAAACAAGACTTCATTATCCTCAGGGTAGAGAAACTCTAATAAAGGAGTAGTGAGAAGTGGGAAAGGAAGAATTAAAACTTGTGTGAAGCAGAGGTGATAAGACTACTGCACCTTGCAAAGAGTTACTGGGTTCAGTGTGTCAGGAATGAAAAGTGATTTGGAGAGAACAGCAGCAGCAAAGTAATTAAATGAATTAAAAAACAAAGATGAAATTTAATTTTCTTGGGGAAAATTAAATTGATTGTAGTGACTGACTTTATGGGTTGTTTTATGCATGGAAATGTGTTGGAGCATGCTTGACTAAATCAGGACTGCCGAGAATAGTGGATGAGGATGAGAGGATTTGTGGGCATGGATGAGATAGAAAGCTCTCATTAGTGTTTTGAAAGTACAATGTGACAGAATGTATGGAGGCTAAACTTTGTCCACAGAGCATAAGTGCCATAGGATTCAATTGAAATTACTCTTATTCCACAATGGGGAATAGCTGGTCCCATGGTGTGAACGTGCCATGGTAGAACACAATTGACCGTGGGATCAGAGGTGGTAGTTTTGCATTTACTGGCAATTTTTTTTAAGCTTGCAAGACTGTCTTAATGCTTGCATATCCTAAACTGTGTCTTGGGTTCTGTTTTTTAAGTTAACAACTAAAATATCCTAAATCATTGTTGAATTTGAGCATCAAAATTTCCATCCAGTGAAATCTTCTTTTGGTATATCTTTGTTCTAGTATTCAAGACCTCAAAGAGAGAATAAGGCAACGTACAAACTTACCGTTGGGGCCAAGTATTGACACACATGGAGAAACTTTTCTGTCGCAAGAAGTGGTGGTTAACCTTTTGCAGGAAACTAAACAAGCTTTTGAAAGATGTCACAGGGTAAGTTTGCTTCCTGTGATCTCCATTAATGATATAATTTTGTGTGTGAAATTAAATCTTGAGGTTCCATTTTCAGTTGAAGTGTGGTAGGAAGAAAGGAAGGACATTATTAAACAAATTAATTCTCTTGTATTTTTCACTGAATCAGGGTCATGGTGGAGGCTAAGGGTTTGACTTTTAAATGTGGGTCTAGTTGTATTTTCTGGTTTTTAATACTGTCTATTTTGGGAAGAAGTGGGGAGGGTTAGACCTATTGTCTGCATTGCTTTTCTTACTAAATTAGACCCAAGACTTGAGAAGCCTTTAGTGTAATTTTTTTTTCCTGCTTTAAAAATATAGAGAATAGTTCAACAGTTGTTTTCCTGTGTCAAGTGTCATTTCTTCTAGCATTAGAGAATATCACCAATAAAATGCTGAGAGGAATAATCTTTAACATGGTTTACCTTGGTAACCCTCTACTGTTCTTTAAATGCTTTAATCTAACAAAAAAAAAAAGTGTTTTCCTTCTGATTAAATTGCTGGGTTTACTGCCTGTCAATTACTGTTAGTCTGATACTTTAGTGTAAATGAAAACCCTTGGAATTTAATTGCAAATTTAAATGCTAGGGATTTTTTATTAGTTAACTACACTGATTTCTAACAAATTTTAATGCCTCTAACATTCTACATTAGCTCAGTGAGGAAAAACTTAATATTTCAGATATTTAGAACTTTTAATATTTTATATACCTAGAGGGGCCAAAGATATAACAAAATACAGATACAGCACTGTTACCTGTACACGCTGGGATGACCATCTTCCTAGTGGTGAAAGTCAGTGACTGCAAAACAAGGAGGTAGATCATTATTTTTCTCAATATGGTACTTGCTAGAAACGGATGTTAAATTCATGATATAAACTATCTTTTTCCAATTGTGCGCAACTTCTTTTTTTCTTTTTTTTCTTTTTTTTTTTTTTTTTTTTTTTTTTCCTTTTGGGATCAGAATTTTTCATAGCTGGTCTGAAAACAATTGGGGTGGAAATCAATGTTAAATGGGTCGTGGCATATAAGGAGATTTTTAGAATTACAGGTGTATAACTTCTCCGTTATCATACATGCTGCTAGGGTTTTGTTTGTGGTCAGGGTACTATGCAAAAAGAGAAGTTAAATATGTCCCTGGCTAACTAATTGTAATATTTATATCACATGACAGACACGTGCAGATATGCTGTGTGTCCCACCTGTGACTGCTTTAGGAAAAATAAGTTGGTAATTCTGAATGTAACCGTATGTTGCAACACTTCGGTGTCTGGAAATCTCTGTAACGGTGCTTTCTTGTTGGCGTTTTTGGTTTGGTTTTTTTGGGAATACAGCAGAAATCTTTGGGAGTGTTGTTAGGTAAATTAACATGAATTGCAATAGTAATCTTTCTTACTCCTAACTTCATAAAGTCTTCACATAATTCCTTAAAAACCAAAGCCATATTTCTTCTGTGCAAAAGCCCTGTCGCGTTTTTCTTTAGAAAAGGTATTTACTGACAGGTTACTGTCCAAAATCCCATGTTGCTTACAGCTCATGAAGGTACAGATGCTGTGTGTATATGTGGGCATTACTTCACTTAATAAAAATTTTCATGCTCCGGTGACGCCAGCTGAACTGTGATAAATGTAGCTGAAGTTCAGTCTGTATTATTGTTCTGCAGTAGTTTGGCAGTGATAAAAGAACAGCTGAACTGTGTGAAACGGACGGTCCATCTAACCCGGTGTCCTGTCTTTGACTATGGCCAATGGCAGAAGCTCAGTAAAAAAGAAAAAAGGCAGGGCATGGATAGAGTCATCTTTTTTGTATACATTTTCCCAGCATCCAGCAGTATGCAGTGTAGGTAATTTCTGAGATTACATCTGGACAATTGTGTTTTAAGGACTATTAATTAATACCTTCCTGTCAGTTTCAGTTTACTTGTTTAATGCTGAAGGGTTTATTGATACTAAAGGCTGTCCCTGAATAGTTCTCTGTATGGATACTTTTAATTTAGAATAAAATTCCAGTTATTCTGGAATACTTGTTACATTTTAAGCTTATTCCCTATGCAATATTGGATAAACTGTCAAAAGTATGTAGCACTGACCTTTAGGATAAATTTTTTTCTTCTTCTTTTAAAGCTTTCTGATCCATCTGACTTACCGAAGAACGCTTTCAGAATTTTTTCTATGCTTGTAGAGTTCTTATGTACTGAACACATCGATTATGCATTAGAAACAGGCCTTGCTGGTGAGTATAATATTTTGTGAGCATTTCATCTCGTTGGCCTTTTTGTGCAGATGATCTTTGCAGGTCCTTGCTGTAACTTATTGATTGGCCTTGTTCAGAATGTATTGGTAAAATGAAATTCCTTTTGTGTATTTGGGAGTCAGCATTTAGTGTCTTCTAGAGTGTGACTTCTGTTTGGGGGGTTGATGCACAGAGGGAAACATGCTACTGTCTTCAAAAACGTTAGTGTCACAGAAATTGGGACATCAGCAGTCCCTACCTCTTTTAATTGTTCTTTCTGCCATAGCAGGAGAATATTTTTATATTAAGGCTTAGTGTCTTATATTTTATAAGAATTCCATGCTTGTTTGTATGCCTATGCATTTTAAAGAGTGACAGTAAATAAGAAAACTGCTTGTATTAAAGAAGTTAAAATCTTGACAGTGGGAACCTGTCTTTCCTACGTGAAAGCATAAAACTCATGTTCTGAAGAAATATTTAAATTGGCTGTTCTGTTTTGCTTTTAGAAATTTTAAAAGCAAGAGATTTCTATGCTTATGGTTATTACCTGATATAGCTATGAGAAGTATTCTGTATAGGGCACCATGGTAAATTTTTGAAACTCTAAGCCTGTGATTTAAGCATTCATGGAAAAATTCTGCATATTTAAAAAATCACCATGCTAATTATAAGAACTGCGTATCATTACAATCCTAATGAAACCTTCTTTGCTTTAGGCATTCCCTCTTCTGATTCGAAGAATGCAAATCTTTATTTCTTGGATGTTGTCCACCAGGCCAATACTATTTTCCATTTATTTGACAAGCAATTCAATGATCATCTGATGCCATTGATCAGGTACCTTATTTTGATTAGCATTTCCTTTGTGAATGGTCATTTTTGGTGAAGAAAGCAACTTTTTTCATTCTTCATCTCTGTTAAGGGGAGTCGATTGTTGGAGTGGTTCAGCTTGATGCTGTGGGAAGATAAAATGCTGTAATGAGGGGGGGAAGAAGGGGAGTTAAAAGAAATTGGTACATTGGAGAACTAATGGGAGAGAGGGAGCTCCGAGAGTATTGAGAGGAAGGAGAGACAAGTTGCTCCGTAGAGGCCTCACTGCTGCATTACAGGCCAGGACTAGAGGGGGTTTGTGGCTGCACCTTGGGGTGAGCTGGCAATATCAGGGCTGCTGAGATTCCTGGGGGTACCTCACAGGCTCTGCAGAGGGTACAGCTGGCCATGTCTTGCGGGCCACATGTGAACTACATGAAAGCTGCATGTTGTTGGGAGCCACGGGTTGGATACACTCGAGGTAGAGTGCACTGACGTGCTGTGATAGTGCACGTGAAAAGCTGGGTTTGCTCGCTCACCTGCTAGGGGCTGACAGCAGCTGAGAGGCACTGCTCAGTAGGCACAGTACTGCCTAAAGTGTATTACAGTACTGCCCGTCAGCACTCGGCAAATCCTGCTCAGGGTCAGATGGCTGTTCAGGCTGTTGATTTGTTGTTCTGAAGCCAGCTAACTCCATCCAAAGTAGTCCTTTCTGATGGGATGGGAAATGTTCACAAAGTTCTGTTGTAAGTAGCAGACCCAGCAGACAAATTTGTTTTGATATTTTAACACTCTGTCACATACCCAACCCTTTACACTGTTGCAGTTCTTCTCCTAAATTATCTGAATGCCTTCAGAAGAAAAAGGATATCATAGAACAAATGGAAGTGAAGCTGGATATGGGCATTGATAGGCAAGTAGAGATTTAAACTTTCTGTTAATCATTAATTGTTGTAAAAGTACTTTGTGATGTATGTTAGCTTTCGTTTTAAGGATGAGTTATTTCTGAACATAAAATTGATTTTTTTTTTTTTTTAAATCCGTAAGTATGCATTATTGTGCATAGGAAATTTAGATTTTGTTTGTTTAGAGGGTCTTGTTTTCCACGGCAGACTTCTGACCCATAAATACGTCTGTAAGGACATTAAAGGATTTTGGTTATGTTGAGAGAGTGTAATAATTCAGTTTTACCTTACTGTCTCAGACTACTTTTTTCTACTTTAAAGAAGGGAGGAATGATGATTGAAATAGGTTAAAGACTTGCAGGATTTCCACTAGGAGCAAAGTTTGACAAAAATAGGTTAGACGATTTGCTTGAATCTGTGCAATGCTATGGATTAGACCTAGTCATAGAAGTCTGTAGACCTGGAATAATTTTGATTCTGACATTGACTTGCTTTGAGGTTGTGAGTGACTCATTTAATCTTTTTTTTTTTTCCCCTCCATTTCTCCAAATAAAAATGAGGAGATAGCTATAAAAATTGTAAATTAAAATCATAGCTGTTTTGCAGCGGAGGAAAATAACAAACTAACAAGCTTAATATTAGGAAGTGGAGCTGTTGCGCGATGCCCTACTTTGGTCTGGGAAGCATGTAGTGTTCCTATATTTCAAGGCGGCATTAGTCAACCTAGAGCATGTTACCTAAGCTTTCTGTGCCTGTTTTGTCCCTGCAGTAACGGAAGTAAGCCATCCTGTGGGTAAGAAGGGCTACTCTGGAAATTGTTATTGAGGTTTTTGTAAGGATCACACCATACTGGAGAGGGATGAGAACAACACTGTGTAGGAAAAACAGGCATTGCATTTGTGTCCTACTGGGTACTTTCTGCAGAGATGAGGAAGAGATTTGATACGTTATTTGCACCTGCATTTTCTGCAGGTGCAAGAAGAAAAGTGGAGATAGAGGATGTGTAAGTGGCAACTGAGATTTTAGCTGCTCCTGCTGGAAGTGACCTTAAAGGTTTAAACACAAAGTTTGAAGCACTGGAACCACTGAGGCCATAAGCTTAGATCTAGACAGATATATGTCAGTCCTCAGCATTAGAATAGTTTGTTTGTGTAAAACAATTAACCTCTTAAAAGTGATAGTAAGACTTAGGAGAACAAGTCTCTGCTGGAAAACAGTACGTTCAAAGGTTTGTGGATGGAGACTTCAAAAACATCTGTGCTTTGGCACATATAAAAGAGAGAAATTAGTTGAGATGAATGTTACATGTAAAATGTTTGTGTGCCTGTTTACATGCTGCTTTGTGGTGCCACTGATGCTGTTGAGAATTTATTGTCTTGCTTAAAGGAATGATCTAGCTTAAAAAAAAAAAGCAAATTTCTGAGTGTTGATGGTTTCAGCATTATCCAACCTGAAAAAGTCCAGTAGCAGCTTCTTGAATGGCATTCATAGCAATTGTCTACCTCTGTAAAAGTGATTTATTAGCCAAACAAAATTAGTTCAACTGGTTTTCTTTCAGTTTGTATTCTGTGTAAACAGCCTTCTGGGAGTATTTATTGAAAATGGAAATTGAGGAGAATGCAAGATATAATGTCTTTAAATTCCTATTGGTATGTGGATTGTTGAATGAAGTACACTTGAAATGCAAGTCTGAGCTCTATGCATAGAAAAGAAGGGGTTTTTTCCCCTATTTGGTTACATATATTCTTCTCCCTTTCACCCCAGCTTGAATCCTTCAAGGCCTGTAATGGCCTTGACTGTGTTTTCTTGTGGGAGGTTGGAGGGGTGAGGGGGGTAAGGAAAGGGGCGGGAGGAGAGAAGGAGGGAGGCTCCTGGCAAAGGTAGGCACTGAGAGAGGTATGCAGCCTCTCTCAGCTGCTTTGCTGTTTGACCTTTGGTTTGGACTTAAAGTAAATTAGGGCCTTGACCTCAGATAATGTTCTGAAAAGATAAATCCTATGAGGGAGAAATAAATGACACTGTAAAACTCTATTAGATTTCTGAGAACAAGAGAAATACCAAGCTCTGGCAAAGGAAGAGGTTTTTTCCTCCCTGCCCATTCATTGTTTTCCAAGTGTTTTCTGATGCTAACGTCTGAGTAATATGCAATGTGATCTAATTCTACTAAACTCTTTGGAATGCTTCCTTCAGCTTTCTGATTCCCTCTGCATTGAAGAATGCTATCCAGTTTCTCTGAAGAGCTGGATTTGAATGGATTACCTCACAATTAATCTGTCCCCTTTAAAACCAGCTGGCCAGCATGCTGTGTGCTGTGCTCCAAGACACTGAACTTGGAGGAAAGAGTTTTTAGGGTTGTTGGGGCTTTTTTTGCCTGATTCTCCTTTTCCTAACTGCTCACGTAAAATCAAGCGGATCTTCTCTATGGAATTGCATTGCAGCCTAAGAGTGCTTATGCATGTGTGCATGTCTGTTAAATAAAGTATTTCGTTTCACATGTCCTAGCACCACTTGCTTCTTATAATAAATGTTTGCTTTTAGTGTATCTTCTGTAGATTACTCAAATGTTAGGTAGTGGGGTTTTTTCCTCATTGCTTTATGCTGCTTACTTTTGTGTAGAATCGTATTAGTATATGTAAATATAAAAATCAAGGAAATTAAAATGTTGCCTTCAAAACCGAATCTGTATTTGTAACTTTAAAGGACACTGAATTGTATGATTGGACAGATGAAGCACATCTTGGCTGCAGAGCAAAAGAAGACAGATTTTAAACCAGAAGATGAAAACAATGTTTTGATTCAATATACTAATGTAAGTAAACTAAGTCCCAGCACATCAGTATAGCTTCAAATGCTCATAAGTGTTATCAGGTACAAGATGTTCCTTACCAAACATGCCTTGGACAACATGTGCATTTGATTAATTTACTTAGCTATTCCATTTTGTACTATGCACCTCCAAACTCTGCTGTGGCCTATTTTCTCAAGCTGAAAAGGAACATTAGCAGTTTTATATCTAGTGTCAGACACAAATCAGGAGGTGCTGGACGAACTGTTGCATTCTTTCCCCTCCCAAGAGGTCCAGATTTGGAACAAGCTTTTTAGCTGATAATTAGCTTTAAGCTATCAGTTTCAGAAAATCAATTATCAGGTACTCTCTAGTTGCTGGGCACTTCTTACTCTTAGAATGGCAGGAGCATGACAAAGCATCACGGGTATGGCATGAACATTCTTTGCTGTAGAATGTTGTCTCTACCACCGAATCTGAATCCCAGCCTACAGGCTGCTGTGAAGCTGTAGTGCTGGGTTACATTAGGCTCGTGTTAGGGAACAGTGCAGAGAGGAGTAGAGAACAAACAACAGTTAATGCGAAGAAGTGAGAGCATTGCCTGAATACCTGTAGCTGGGTGGGAATGGGAGAAGTGGAGCAGTAGGATGTAGAGCCTGGTACTATGTAGGGAGGGTGAAGATGCCTGCATGGCTGTTATTTTGGGTTTATAATTGCAGGTAACGAGGTTTTTAATCGCGCTCCACCCTCCCCCCCCCCGCCCTTGGTTGATCATTGTTTGAATTAAAAGCCCAAATTAAACTCTTCTATTCTGAACTGATATGAACTATAACTGAATTGAATATTGTCTTGCATCCATCCTTCTACTCGCATTTTTGCATCTTTATGTGGTAAATAAAAAACTGTTGGAAAATTATTAATTGGAAAATTACTAATTTCAATGATGTGTTGTGGGAAGTTTAAAGACTTAGTGACTGACGTTCAGCTTAGGATGTGGAAGCCACTTTGAGAAGAACAGATTTCTAGAAAGTAAGTTACCTTTTTTTTTTTTTTTT
>WAAD01032162.1:76022-194281 GCA_013389945.1 Fregata magnificens | reverse complement strand
CTTGGGCTTCCTGATCAATTTTTTTTTTTTTTTTAACCCATTCCCTCAGGTTAGGACTTTGAGAGCCCCTAAGCTGGAGGCTGCCACCAACATCAAGGAGAAATTATTTATCTCCTCGGAAGAAAATCCTGGGTTTGGCTGGACATCCTCTCAGATGCCCAGTCTCTCCTAGGGTGCTTCCATCTGACCTGCCATTCTCTTTCGACTCTGCCTTGGGCCTACCTTACCTGGAGGCAGTTTTGATCCTCAGCACTCCCTCCCCTCTCTTCATCCCTCCTCCTAAGCCACCACACACTCTTCAGCCAAGGCATATTTGGCAGGATAGACAGGAACTATTCCAAGAATAGGATCTTTATCAGTCAAGCAGTTGCTTGTCATCTTGTCCCCTCCTGATTCACAGGTGGCTTTGAGCTTCCCCGTCTGGCAACACAGGAGGCAACTGCTAACAGAGCCTAGTTGATTCAACTCAATAGAAGAGAAGAATTTGGAATGACAGGATGAAAGATCACCTTTTTGCACTGTGGTACCCTGAAGGCAGGTTTCTTATTCTGCAAAATCTTGGAAATAGTGGTTGACATCAGCCTTGATGGAATGAATTATGGGTCCTGACCAGCCCAAGGTTGCCTTGTTGTGTTTAATGTTTGATTAGTTGGTTCATGGCATCACTATCTGTCTCCTGTACCTGTTGAGAGTATGCCATAGACACGCTGTGCTAGTTTATCATATGTGAACTCAATCTTTGTTAACTTGGATTTTTCTGTAGTCTAACCTTTGCAATTGGCCAATTCAGCTATGGCTGTACTTAGCTGCACGACAAGTATAGGTCTTACTGCTTGTATTCCTAGATATGTGATAGACACGGGATAATTCAGATTGAAAGGGACCTCAGAAAGTCATCTGGTCCACCCCCCCTACTTTTAAAGCAGGGTCAGCATTGAATTCAGGCCATAAAGAGCAATGGGTTTAACAGCACTGGAAAGAAGGTGCAGAAAGCTGATTTGCTGATTGTGTGTGTCTAAATCCTATTTCGTCAGGGGGGTGTTAATCGCTTTTTTTTTTTTGTAAGGGTTGCTCTTTGAACAGTGGGGTAAACCAAGTCTGGTTTCCTGGGGAATGATGTCCAACAGGTTCCTCCCTCTGAAGACTCCTAAGACTCCCTTAAATCACGCCGGAGTACCCTCTGTGCTATGCTGCATCCCCCAACTTCTGGGTGGATGAGTGGCAGTCTGTGTTGTGGATCCTTGTGAGATATACATTAACATCTCACATATCTCTCATGATTAACACGATATTATACGTATTAACATACATGCTAACCGGACATCAGTTCACGCTGGTCGATTGGTCAACAGATGGGATAAACAACAAACTACTGCTGAGGTCGCTCTGTGGCCTTTGTTTTAGTGAGGCACTAATTTGCATTTCTGAACTTTGCATTGAATGTTTTGCATAAAATTTATTGGAGCATAATTTTTTTAAATCTTTTATGCCTCTGCCACATTTGGTTGAAATGGACTAATGGGCTAAAAATCCCACCTCTAAAAATTCAGAGAGAAGAATCAGTTTGGATATATCCATGGTGAGACCCTGAGTTTACATGCTGGTTTCAGTTTAGGAAAAAGCTTTAGGTATAGCCCCTAACATAGGAAATTGTGAAGTCTGTAACGGAGGTGACATGCAAGGCATGGCAAGATCTGTATGTTAAGGGAACAACTAGTCCTTTAGCAGGTAACTGCTGAAAAGTGCCTTAACTGTTGCCATTAAGTGGTCTTCTAGAAAGCACAGTCTATCGGGCTATTGGATTATGAACTGGAATAAATCACAAATCCTCAGTTAACAACCCGTCTCCAGTTCTCACCAGGTTTTCCACCTGCCAGCTAGCATTGCCTCAGTCGCACCTAGTTTAAAGCTTAGCTGGTCAGCTCTGCTTGCAAGTGAGGTTCAGTCAGAGGCTGGCTGAAAGAATTGGGGTTTGCTTGGCCAGATAAAACAGAGACACTGAAGTCCCCATGGAAGGTGATACAGGGTTATTCCTGTGCAGCGGTCCAAAGGCATAAATCTGAAGTAACTGGTTCCCAGGCTTGAGGGCTTAATCTTTATTAGTGTCCTGTGGATTTGTTATGCAGATTTTTACCTGAAATTCTTAATGGAGGCCCTCTGCTCTATGGGTACCCTCCCGAATGATATTTATGTTTCTCTTGTCCCACCACAAGAGACAAAGAATACTCCCCAAAAGTCAGAGGATACTGGGTTGGATACTGTGAATGCGGGGTTCGTTTGGTGAACAGTCTCATGTGACGGTGAAAGATGTGTTTTGGGGCCACATCATGCAGAAGGGGAAGTGTCGTTAAGCTGCAGAGTAGGAGTTGTGCCCTCTGGAAATGTTCCTATGGGAGCGGGGCACTGGTGAGAATGTCTCTTCCCTCTTTCTCCTTGTCCAAGTGTGATCCAGTGCTATGCTGCTCTCCTGCTTTCTGTCCAGGTGGTGAGTGAGTGAGACTTTCTTGGTCTGTGTTTGTGGTATTCAGGCCAGCTCAGGTATTGCTTGTATGAAGGACAGTCCCCTTTTATATAGGAANTGTCATCTGAGGTTGGAGGAGCATGGCTACTGATCTTTCTTTCCAATACACAAAGCAGGGAAGGTGCCTCACTCCTAACCCAAGCAGAGAAACAGTTAAGCATCTTAAGCTGTGTAAGCAAAAAAAGAGAAAAAAAGTTGCCAACATATTTTTGACAAAAGACAGGAAAATGACAGGCTGTTTGGGGTATGCAAAAAATTTTTCCTTTCATACATATTGACAGCCAGAGGGGGGTTATTATTGAGAATATGGGTAAAGTTACTGCCAGTTTCTGCTGGTACTCATGTTTAAAAAGAAACTATGGAAACCAGGAGTAGGAATATTAATTAAGTTCAAATTTGGAATGCCTTTGCCAGGAGTGGCTGCATGAATTCAATGAAGCAGCCTGTTGGGTTGCAATTCACTACGTTGTTTGCAATTTAATAGAATGCTGAACTTTTCATAAATTAACATGTTGTTTCAATAATCTGATTAAAAGGTTATATGTTGATAAGATTAGCCTTAGCTGAGTTTTTTTCCCCTTCTTGCTTAAAGAACCAGTGTATATTTTCTTTAATCAGTATGCAGCCATAAAGTGTACCTTAGGGGCAAGATCACTGACTCATTTAGATTGTGGAAGTGCAGATGAAGTCAGTGCAGCTGTGACAGTTTACACCAGCTGAGGATATGACCCTTGTCCCCAGATTCTGCTGAGCATCTTAATTATAAAGATATTCCACAAATATTGATTTTGAAAAAGATCTTGATTAGCTGTGGAAGTTGATTTAATCATATTTTTATAGAATAGGATAGCAGTGATGATACTTTATTATCTTCCAGTTTGTATTTTTTTTTCCTTATAACTTAACTATATTACACACCATATGTTTAAAAATGTACATGTGTGTATAAATATACATATACACAGAGAGAAAAGGGGAGACACACACTCATAAACAGATGCAGGAAGAAACCTTTGCTTATGGAGGATCACCACCTAGGACATTTGAGGTATCTACAGTGGAAAGCTGAGTAGATTCAACACTGAAGCATCCAGTTTAGAAACTCAGATCCACAAAAGTATCGGGGAGCCTAAATCCCATAGTTTTGAAGAGGCTTTACATGCCTGAATAACTTTAATGGGTCTGTGCCATAATGTGGCATACTTTAGTGCTCTGCAAACGTTAGCTGAGTCCACGAGGATGGATGTGAATGATGGGATGTATATTGTTGTCCCTGGTAGTAGCCAAAGAAATGGAAGCACAGAACCACAGATGGAAATGCCTTCAAACAGAGCGGACAGGTCCTTGTTCGCATAGACAGCTACCCTCTCTGCCCGATTCCTTGTGTACCTTCTCTTCTACGTGGATTTAGCCACACTTCAGTCCCACAACTGTTCATCTGTGTCCAGCTCTCCACGTAACTTGCATGTGCAGGTACATCAGTTGGCATGACAGTTGTTGAGCCAAAGAATGATCTGAATTTTACATCAAATAGGGAAAACCACATACCTGTTTGCCTGGAAAATCACGTACTAAATGATGAGTTAGGGGGCAAACAGAGCAGCCAGTTCTGTTAACTATTCCCATAAATTATTCCCAGTTTATGCCCCAATCCTGAGCTTGGTTCATTGAACTGGCATACACGTTCAATGTTAACATTTCTTGACCATGGCCTTTTGTGACAGGGAAGGAGAGACTTTCAAAGTGGCAACTCTAGCTTTGCCAAAGTGTCTTGTGGCTCAACCAGGGGAACGTAGGAGAAGTGGCGGAGGGAGAAGTGGGGGACAGAGGAGGAAGGCTGGATGTTGACTGTCTTGTCAGGAGGAGGAGTTATCCACGGGATGCTGCTCTGTTTTTAGGAGTGCAATGAAATACATTCCAAGTAATTCTCTCAAAACCCTTCATGTGAAAGGCAGTGATTCAGGAAGGCTGCCAGTTCTGTGTAAGAATAGAGTAGCTGCTCTGGTTTTTAACTGCCTTACATCTTTGTGATAAGAATGGTGACTGTGTTCAGAAAGCACTTATTAAGCCAAAAATAACCCCCCATTTTTCTGTGAAAAACGAGTTATAAATATAATCACAGTCAGCAGTAGATCTCAAATCTAAATTGTATGCTTTGCTGAGACTTTTTTTTTTCCCCCCAAACAGAGGTTAGCAGATGGTAAAGATGCACTTCCCTGGGATGGTAGAAGGGAGGCAGCCTTGTTTCAAGTAATGCTGTTTCTGGGTGATAATCCAAAATGCGCGGTAGGCAGAAGTTAAAAGGAAGTGCTTGCTTTTAGGTTTTTAAACTATATCCCTTAATCCTGGGTGATGATTGACAATCATGATTTAGAGTACGAGGTGCCCCTTTCTAATCCGGCAAGTTTGATGTTATTTGCGTATCTAGTATGGCTTTATTCAACTAAAACTAAATGGGAGCCTGTGCAATTGATGCCACATTTCAGAGATGAGTCCTGGACTGGTAGTCTATTTACAGATTAGTGGATACACAGTATCCGTAGTACTGGCCCTTTTTAATGTGCGTGTGTGTGTAATTTAAAGACTGCAAAAGGCAAATTTACAATTAAAATGTTTCTTGCCGGGTAAGAATACTAGTGGGAGACTTTTTACATAATTTAATTCACCGTGAAGGGAAGCAATATACAAGATTATATTAATCCTAGTTTGATAATTATAGTAAAATAAGAATACATGTTTGTATTTAATAATGATAAAAAAGCTATCGCTTATTGGCTTTGTGTTTTTTATTATAACATATGTGCTTGATCTTGGTTTCAACAGAAATGCTTTTCCTCTTGCTGAAGTTTGCAGTAAGTGAATGTAAAATGAAGAGGACAAAACCGTTAATGAGTATTTGCCCACGGTTTGTTATTCGTAAAAGTGAGGTGACGCTTCTCATCTTCTGTGATCAGCAGCTTTTAAATCAATTTTGCTTAAAGAAAAGAAGTAATAGATCATGATACATTAGAAATGGCAAATAGAGGAAGCATTTGAAAAAAGCTGGATATGACTTAAGCATGTAAAGCTTTGCAGCCTCTTCTGCGTTTTATAAGGTTTACTGTTGATTTACCAAATACAGACTAGCTAAGATGCACGCCTTTGCTGATTGAAGCTTGGCATGTATATTTAGCATTAATCACAAGCAGCTGTGGTGGAGGGAAGCCTTCTTTCTAGTCAGCCAGATTATATTAGATTAAAATGATCCATATGTAAGGTGTTGCAATACCTACTACTGGGGCAGGAGGGAAATCACATTATACTTGCAACTAGATTAACACAGGGATTGAGCTGACAAATAATTCTCTCCTGCTTTTTATTTTGTCAGGTGGGAGAAATAAAATGTTGCTACACCGGTGAGCTGCCTCGACGAGGCATGCTTCTGTCATTGCTTTGGACATACATGCCGGCTCCTCGAGTTGACAGAGGATCCCGTCAGAGCCCGATGCCGTAGGATATACGTGTTTAAACCCCAGTTACACAACCCCGTCTGCGGGGAATGCAGCTGCCTGTAAGCTCCAATGGGGCAATTAGTGGATGATGTTGGGTGCATAGTTTTGCACCTTGGATGCTGGAGAAGCTGACTGTCAGCTGGCTGACGGGGGAGCCCACCGTTGGGATGGTGCCTAGGGTAACATCAGCTGGGGAAATAGTCTGCACTCAATTATAGTCTGGTGTACTGTACATCGTGAGAGTGTACTACCATGAATGGGGCATAAGCACATGCTGTGTGCTTGCAAAACTCATCCATGAGGGCAAGAATTTTTTTTTTGTGGCTTGAGACTGTCAGTGGAGGACAATATGCGATGTTTTCTGTACTGTCCTAAAGAAACAATAGCTCAATAATATATTGCATAGAGCTAAGGAGTGCGGGGCAGAGGGGCTGAGATGGATTTGCATAACGCTAGTGTTGGAATTTGGCTGCCAGTGGGGCAGGGGGAAGCAGGGGGCTATAGAATTCACTCTCTTGATCATGAATAGCACTGGGGGCTCCTCGCTGAACTACTGGGATGGAGCCGTGGTGGGCCTGGGCATGCTTCCAGCACGCTCTGCCGCAGAGGAAATTCCTCTTTGCAGTAGTTTCATCTGAGCAAAGAGGACAGGGCCAGGATCCTGGTTATCTGGGACTCCTGAGGAATCCATCTATGTTGTCATCTTGTTAGAGGTTTNTTTTTTTTTTTTTTTTTTTTTTTTTTGTCCATAACCTCTAACGGCATCAGATTTTGGGACACCATTGGACCTTCTCTGAACAAGGTCTAAGGCTGCATTCTGGCATCCATTCACTCCTGTGCTAAGAGCACCTTCATACTACTTTTCTGGTCTCATGCATTGAATGTGAAGCTCAGAGCTGGTGCCTCCTCCCTGAAATTGAAAGCCGGTGTCTCATACACTTGCAGCGCAGCGCTGCTACCCCGTGCTGCTCTCCTACCTTGTGACCCAGCTGTAGCTGTCTTCGGAGTAGGGTTTTGGACTGCGAGAAGGGCCATGGTGCTGTACTGTGGCTGGGCTCCTGTGTCCCCGCAGCATCTTGTGGTCTCCCTGAGAGGCGTATTGCTGAGTTGCAGCTGAGCACTCAGGTTTTCCTGGTCCTCTAACTCAGCCGGTGAGATGTCACATGTTGGGAGAGGAAAATCCTGAGAGGTCTAGTCTGTTACTAGGAAATAAGGTCCAAGTGACGAGTGCCTGTGGAATAGGTGTTTGCCATCCACACCGAGGCGCTGGGGTAACAACAGGGTGGCCAGAGAAGCAAGGGGACTTGGTGAGAGCATACCCAGCTGCAGTTCTGATGTTTGTTATCAGACCTCGATCCCTGCATGCCGGGTAGAACAACTAGGATGTATGATTACCCCTGGCCCTCTCCTGGCTCAAGGGGATTGTGTGTTTGGGCCACAGCCCAGCGCTTCTGTTTTGTGCCTTGCCTCCATGCTGCTGGTAACAGACTTTCTCTTCTGCTCCTTTTCTCTCCTACTTGTTGGCCAAAAGTTGACCACTTCACCCAATAGCAACATGCTTTCCTTTTTCTGCTTTTTGTTTGTACTGTGCCCTCTCTCTCATTGACAATCTGCTTCCTTCATCAGTCTGCTTCTCAGCTTATTTTTCATTTTCCACCTGGCTTCTGTCACCTAAGATCTGGTGGCATAAGAAGTTTGAGTCCTACCACACTCAAAGAGCTCTATCTGCAGATGTATTATTGTGCCCTTTCTAACGGAAGGTCTGTATTACGTATTTGAAGAACATAGTAGGGCCTGAGGGTTGTTTTTACACTTGCAGAGCTGGTATGGTCTCCAGCCAAATCCTATGGGTGATAATGCTCAACTGGCAGTTTATTTTAGCTTTAGTATTCTATACACTAATGCATTTAATTGATGCAACAAAAATGTCTGCGTGGGGGTTTTTAAAACGTGAGGCTTGCAGAGGAGGGCTCACTTGGAAGCTAATCAGCGTATACTGCAACGTATCTCAGAAAGATTCTGGTCATCTTCTTGCCCGGTCCTGTTAAATATGACACCATGGGACAATATTTGATGCTTCAGGCCATTTACATGTGAAAAACACAGGGAATACTTTGGTTGATACCAGGATTTGGGTGTCTGTCACTTTTTTCAGGCAGTGACTCCATTTTCGATGGAATCTCAGGCTGCATCCGCAGCATATTGCTGCGGTATCATTGTTCAGTAACAATGCTGCAGCTGGAGGCAAAGCAGGGCAGGGACTTCAAAGCACTTTCAGTAAGTCAGGAGTGGAAAGACCTGAAAGGCATCGGGGTTTGGACTCCTGATTCCACTCAGGAATCCTTGAAAATTAAACCTGTTGAGCTCAATTAAACCCTTTCCTGTTTAATGAATACTGTGGGTCCCTGAAACACATACCAGTAAACCTTAATAACATTCCACAGCTTATGGCTTCTTCTTATCTTTCCTTGTATTTCAGAGTATGCCAGCAAGCTATTGTATGAAGGATCAACTTGAACAACTTTGGGGTAGCATCGCTATTTAGATATGAAATCAGAAAGGCTTTTCAAATGGTGCCTGTGAAACCTCTGTCCCTGCAATTACTGTCTCTTCAGTTTAAGATGTGTATTTCTCAAGCAGAATTGGTGGGAAAGAACTTTTATATTCCTATTTTTATTTGAGCTGGTTTTAGGTATGTGTCTACCTGTAAAATCACACGTCCTTGTACCATAGGTGCAATGAAAGGGCATCTTCAGGAGGATGGAAGTGATAACCGCAAGTGCCCAGAGCAACTTTTACAGGTTATAATCTTACATATTCAGGAATCTGATTTCTCGTAGCTTGGGACATGACCCCTGCTTATAAGCTTTGGTAATGTGTTGAGAAAGGCAAACCCTGTGATGATGAACTGCTGTTTGCTCCATGTGTAGGTCATAACTTGAACAGGACTTGTCACTGCTCTAAGAATAAATGTTGTTACCATTCTTCTAGGGTAACTGTTTTCCACCCATGTGAAAACCATTTGTTTCTTGTAAATTTGTAGATTTAAACAGTGGTTGTTTGGACAATTGATGTCTTTAAAAGATGTCTTGTTCTGTACGTCTCAATGAGATTTAAAAAGCAATCAAAGTCTGAAAACTCTATACTCTCCACAAACCTAATGAATGCATGTCTCTATGCGAAATTGCAGCTTGCGTTATATTTTGAATTAATTGGCAAACAGTTACATAAAGAGATCACATTAAGGTCTCTGAAGAAGGAAGCTGGGTTAAGAATGAGCTTTCATCTTTAAATCTGCTTTTTCTGACTTTTTAAAAGCTTGATTTGTCAAGATGTAGTTGACTTCTGCTTTGTGTATAGATTTTCTAGCTTTGTTTTTCTTTTAAACAAAGCATGTGGGGGGAAGCCAATATAACATCAAAGCATTAAAATAAAGAGCTTTAAGGGAAGGAAAAGGGAGATGTTAAGATTAGGTGAACGAGGGAAGGCAAAGGTGTGGAGGAGATATAATCAAGTAAATAAAGACATGGCAGCGAACTGCTCTAATGAGACACAAGGCTAATTAAAGAAAAGGAACAGATTTAATTATTCTCAGATATTTTACAAGGCATGAGAATGAGGCTAGCTGAAATCTCAGTCCTGCTGCAACTCCAAATTCTTTTTTTTTTTTCTTTTTTAATCTTCCCCTATGAAGGCACTGAAAACCTCCCTGAGATCTGGCCTCATGAATCACATGCTATTTTCCTTCTGGTGACGCTGTTTCAAGAGGCAGGGTGTGTATTGTTTTCCTGGCCCTGCTTTCCACTTGATGTTTAAGGAACCATATTTGAAACCTGGGTTTCAAACAATTTGCAGCCTCTGCTCCATCAGAAGAGTGGAGCTCTGGGTCTTGCATTTGTTCCTGGATGAGCCATGTTTTAGGATTCAAATTGTGGACCATAGAGTTAATTCCTATTAATCTGAGCCTACCTAGAAATGAAGTTGTATGTCCCTGACCCACCCCTGCTATCCTGTGGTGGAGGCAGCAGCTTGGACGTAGTCTGCATCTCTTGGGCTATAGACTGGCCTATGTGGATATTGTTTCTTGACTAAGCTCAGGAAAGGATGGACAAAAATGGAAGTGTGAGTTGTTTGGACTGTGCTGAATAAAGGTGACAGTAGCATGAGCTGCTAAAGACTCATCAGCCAAATTCAGAGGCCTCCAGCTCTCGCTGTCCGTTGATAAAGGAGCCTAGGCACGCACCACAAAGCTGTAGGGTCTCTTGGGACCAAAAGCCTGGATGTTAGGCTTTGCAGCCCCTAATTCATCAGTACCTAAATGCTTCCCTGGCTCAAACGTGTGAGTCTAAAAACCTCTGAGTGCTTGATCTGCCTCACCTGAAAAGGAAGAAACTTGTAAAGGTTAAATTCTGAAAATCAGCCACATTCACACTCAAGGCTGGGGGGCACGCGTGCTTGCCACACAGAGGCACAGGGACTGAAGCTGCCTCTGTAGACGTTAAAGGCAAACCTTCTGTTGCCTCCCATGGTCCCGATCATTGGTGACCTGTTCTGTTATCATCAAAAAAGAGAGAACTCTATGACAGGTTCAGTTTTCAGACAAGATGCCTCCCCCCATTCCCCCCCTCCTCCTTCTATTCCCCTCATCCTCCAAAGAAAACTTGTGTGTGCTTGCCTCTTTCGCCACCTTGGCACTGTATTAGAACACTTGCAGCAAAAGGAAAGAAAGAAAAATCCTGAAAGCCATGCTTTTCCCTCTAGGTTGGCACCATTGCTTCAGCTTTCATCAGTGGGAGCAGCGTGCCAATCTCAAGCCAGCACAAACAGATGTGACTCTAGAGCTTTGAGTGCCCAATGAAAGAGGCATTACTCGCTGAACTACGCTCTGAAAGTGGCCAAATGCACCAGCCTTAGGATTTTCCATTGAGACAGACGGTTTCTCAGAGCTTTGCTTCAAGGTGCCTGGATTTTGGCTTGCTTTATTTATTTATTTTCCCTTCCTTTGTGCGCTGACATTATTCCAACGTTCAGCATATGATTTCTGTTTCATAAGAATGTTATCAGACCAGGGTAAGTGCATGGGAAGGCTGTTCGCTGCTCTCTGAAAACCACTATATACATAATGCAGGACTGTATATATGGATGGGATGAAATGTATTCCACATGCATTGGGAGCTCACGTGTATTGAAAATTTGTGCAACAGAGAAACTGTACTTTAATTTCCACAAAACCAGCCAGTTTTCATGCTATTCGAAATATATAAAGCAGTAAAATACGTATGATTCAGTACGCTCCGCTGAATCAGAAAAAGGAGGTGCTTAGTTGGCAAAACCACTTAATCCAGACATCTACAAGGGAAATCATGTAAGTCCAACGATGCTTAGTGGCAATGAGTGCCACTTAATAGGGATTGTAGTTCTGCTTAACTGGGACACCTCCAGATGATTTAGTAGGCTTAGTGGAACGGGGCGAACAATTTGCAGGCTGTATTTTTCTGAACACATCCCTTTTTCTGACATGCAAAAAAATCACCAAATGGCCTGCAATATTTGGGATGATACTTGCTCCTCAGAATTTTGCAAAGGCTTCCCTATGACTACTCCTTGCGTGGCCTGCGTGTCGATACAGTAAGGAATCGCTGCTTCCTCATGAGCCTGAGCTGACAGTGGGCCACAGTGGATTAGTCAATTTTTTGTAAGACTAGCAGGACTTACTATGATCATCTAGCCTGACATCTGGCCTATATTAGCCAGAGAATTTCATCCTGAAGTCTCTACATCAGGCCCATCAATTTTAGGTTAAAATACAGTTCAGCTTTTGTCAGGGTTGGAGTCACAAAACTGACTTCCTTCTTCAGTGATGCTTTCCTGGTGTTCATGCAATAAACATTAAATTAGAGATGAAACGCCTTCAGACCCAGGAGCCTCATACCAGGGTGAGAGAAGAAACAGTTCTTAAGTGACAAACCATAGTGAGAAGCAATGATGTAGCTGATCCATGGCCTTCAAGACAGGATCAGTTTTGTTCAAAACATTCTGGAGAGTTTTTTGTCTAACCTGGCTTTAAAAGCTGCACACACCATGATATCCCTTGCCATTATTTCGCTAATATTGCTACATCGCTTAAGGGCTCCAATGGCATTGGATGTCCCGCTCCACAAAGCAAAAGATAAATATATGATAAGAAACTATTTCCTAAATAATTTAGGATCTGGAGAGACTGAACAGACAACCAAAAGCAAGTGGTATTATCCCCATTCTACATCTGGAAAGCTGCATCTTGGAGGGGTTGAACAAGTTCTTCAAAACTCAGAAGCAGGATCGGGACTTGAACTCTTGTGACTTTGCAGCCTAGTCCTGTCTTAACTGCAAGACTAGCTTCCTCCTGAGATAAGGAATGCTCAAGGTAAGATTAGATGCAGAGACTGGAAAGCAAGTTGAATGTTGAGCCGTATGACAAGATGTTCTTATGAATTTTTAATCGTTGGCTGTGTGGACATGTGTGTAAGGCAATAACCTGAGGAAGTCTGTCCTACATTTTGGAAACTGTTGTAGTTTTGCAGCTCTTGGACTGAGTCTCACGTGAAAAATCTGTTCTGTTGCACATTCCCTATTATGTTGCCTCTAGATAAAGCTTTAAACCTGTCAACTTAGTGGCTGTTATTCCAGGAATTTATCCTTGGAACCAACTGACAATATCCCTAATATCTGGCTAGAAAGAAATCTCTTCTGGGAAAGACTAAGATGGTGTAAGCTGATCACAAATTGATAGTTGTCTGTTTCCGTGTTATACAAATTCAGTGCTCTGTGATTTTTTCTACCAGAAAAAAAAGTCAACATTTCGCTAGTCCCTTACAAAATAACTTTGAATCTTTTAGCAGCTTGAAGATAAAAGTTTCTTTTCTCTTTTACCTGATTCATACCTATTGGTTTCTTCTTATAACTACCAGTGTGAGTTTAATTCCAGGAAACTAGAACTATGTTAACTTGTTTTAAAAAATACATAAAAATGGAGTTGTACTGCTGTGGTTCCCTACTCCGTGGAACCTCCCTGGAGCATAGGCTGGGATACCGATTCTGTGGAAAGCAGGACTTTTAGGCAGATTCTAAAGACTGGATTCAGCAGAAGAGATGAACATACCTTAATTTTAAGTATACAGATGGCTTCAGCTCTAGCGTACTCCTAGTTAACAGTGCTTCCATTGCAAAGGGGCTCTTAAATTTCTAAGTTTCTGCTTTGCTGTCACCAACCATGTGAACACTTGCAGCCCCTCTCAGTGCAAAGTCAAACAGTGGAGTTAACATCACCAGCTAAGTAGCTGAGGAGCATCCTGAGAAGCTGTTCCTTCAGCCTGAGCTCCTGCTGCACCACCTATGGAAGGAGTTCACGTCCTCTTCCTCACAGCTCCTCCAAAAGGGCTGGTTCTTCTACCCTACGCTTCCCGAAGGTCTTCAAGCATCAAACGATAGGTGCATTGAGGGTTAACTGTGCAGATGATTACTGACTTAAGGATCAGGCTCAGACACAAGCTTAACTAACTGTGTAGACACACTGTGAGTCACTGGGGAGCTTTTGAAAATCTCACCTTAAAGGTCCAACACAACTGCCATTGAACTCCAAATACTGACTTCAATGGAAACTGGGCTGGACCCTTAGCAAGGAATGCTATGCATGTCCAATAGATTTTACAGTGGTTGTTTGAAAATCACTTTTAAACAGGCATAATGTGCTGAAACACCATGTCTGTGTGTTTGGAATAATTAAGTGGGAGCAAATAGAGAGCCTTCCTTTCTCCTAAGGAAAGGCAGGACAGGGGAGAAAAGCTTCAGTCAAAACTAATTCACATTTTTCCTATGAATTTGGTCTAGATCCACATTGTACAATATTTCCTCCTGTTCTTTTGTTCATCTCAGGTTTGAAATGTTTCTTGAAGTCTGTCCAGTGTGAGGTGAAGTCCGTATTTCTAGAGAAGGATTTTTACTTTGATTGGTGTGTCTTAAGGGCTCTGCTGCTGAAATAAAAGGAAAAGTCAAATTTTGTGCGTTGCAGTCTGTAAATTTTTGCTCCGTAATCAGCTGCCTTCACAACTGGCACATACAAAATGCATGTCTGATGGTTTCCGTAATTTTACTCTGCCTCTTGGGACAAGTCAGGAGCTGGACCTGGCTATCAGATGCTTTACAATTGTGTCCAATTGTGAAATCTGGGGGCGAAATAATTTTCAAAATTTAGGAGCTGGTGTGTTGGAAGTCAGCTGCAAACTCATTTCAATTTTTTTGACAGTGGTATGGGTCTTAAGATGGGTTATGGATATCCCATAAAGTGTAATTCCTTGCTTGTATTTGACTCTTACCTACCTGTAACATCAGACAGAGGGCCCATATCTAGCAGTACCTTCTGTGCATGCTTATTTGTCCATTCCTTTTCAAGCTCATAATTTGCTCATTCTGAGCTGGTAAGTGTTTGCTTGTCTATATCTGCATGTATCAGGTGTAAATTCACCCAGAGCTTAGAAATGATTAAACAGCTGTTATTAGTAAGTGGGACAGTGCGTGTTCCTACACTGTACAACAGCCGTGCATTGCTCTATGTCCCCCTTTCATATTTAGAACAGGGCTGCACCTACGCATCCATGTAATACCCAAATGCAGGAGCACTGCTGGTAAGGAACTGCAAAAGAACCTGTTTGCTGATGAATTTACATTAAAAAAGGAACAGAATTTTCCATTGAATGTATTAAGCTATTAACTGTGTTGATGTAACCCCCCCTTTTGGAATGATATGAATGACTTTATCTACCACACATTAATTCAGATCAGAGAGACAGCAACTATCCAAGGTTGGACCAGAATAATAAATTAATAATGATTAATAGCACAGAATGATTTTCATGTGCAGATTATCTCTTTGGGAGGGAGGAAACCTGAATCGGATGTCGATTCGCCAGCAGGGCATGGAGACCCCTTATGGGACTGTAGCCACAGTATTAGTACTGCCTGATGAAATAGAGGGAAGGAATCTCATAGCCTTACACTTTGCTCTATTTCCATCTTTTTTGTGGCTGGACTAGTCCAAGCAAAGTTAGTCAACACTTATGATGATACCACAGTCCAGCTGACGGCAGTAGCAAAATTCCTATGGACTTAGAAGGGCAGAAATATTCTGCATCCAATGGACTACTGATACGATCCCCAATGGTAAATGTAATGCAAGGAAGGGAGGTGTACATTGGTGGCTTGATTCTCATCTGAAGACTGCAGATTTTCTTACCCTTCAGCGGAATTAGACCTGGCTTCCACAATTAAGTGAGAGACAGATACATATGCATGTGTAAGACTACATACATATGTTTCAGTCCATATGCAATATCAGTGAAAACATGTGTCTTTGTATAACTTCTAGTCCACCCCGTATAATGTAATGTGCAATTGGCATTGGGTTTGATAATGAAAACAATGTTTTATGCCATGATGATCCCAATTCCATAGTTGACTGCATGGTCATGTAACAAATCTTCCACAAGCAGGAGATCTTTTTAATAAAACTGGCCCTTTTCTCTCCCTTTTGCTGTTGCAGTCGAAATGTGAACTTTTCAATTACTTAAAAGTCAGTGTGTTTTGAAGTCGACTGCTTTATAAGCCATGCTGATGAAAGGTCTCCCAGTTAGTCCAGAGAAGTTTGGGGGGTTTTTTTGCTGTCATTTCTGTCCTGTTAATTTGAGCAGAAACTGTAATTAGATGTAAGTGGTCTTGTTCCCACAGAAATGAATGGCAGCATCTGGAGAGAGACAACCGTTCCAAATGCTTTTGGCTACCGGCTCTCTACAAGTTAGCAGTATGGAGCAAGGGCCTGAATCCAGACTTCTGTCGGCCTAATTTTATATCTGTGGAAGCACAACACTAAATCCAATATTCAAATGCCGTGCCGTGATGGGTGTAGGACAGAGTACATTCCAGACTTTTATGTTGCCTGCTCCTCTTGGGAGGCCAATCCTCACTGCATCTCCGGGTGGGATTGGATGTGTTTCTCCAAATGACCAGGGCTAGGAAAAGGAGGGATGCTGGGGCAAAGGCACTTTTTTTTTTTCCCTCCCTTTTCCATTTCATTACCCAGTTTGACAGTATCTGGGCTCTGCTTCCCCAGACAGGAGCATGGCTGTGTTTGTAAACAGTAATTGAGTTAAAAGATGTTTTGTGTCAGAGCTGAGCTCATTTCTTTATTTGCTTTCTCTGCAGAAGGGCTGCTCCTGTACCGAGGTGCGGCTGCCGCAAGTGTCTGCCTTGGAGCACTGGATCTCTGCAAGGTCACGCAGCTCCTTATCGCCACCAAAATACTTCTTCAATGAGCATTTATCGTAATCAGCACCAGAGTGTTGCATTTTTATCAAACTTTCTGTCCCCTAAAGGAGAATCAGACTTGAAGCTGATAGAGCTATTTGGGAGTAAATATTTCCATTCAGCCTTCCCAGTTAATTGAAATGGGATGAATTTCTTTCCTTTCTTCAGCTTTTTAAACTTATCTTTCTTGTTATGTTCAGTAGTAACTTGCAATCTTTCAGAAGCATTTGCATCTCTGGCCAACCACTGTATGCAGCTAACTTTACCTTGTACTACATGGCATTGCAACATCACTCACTTGATATCATGTGTGACAGCTACACATCCAGGATGAAGGTGGTGGCACTTCTAAGCGCTTTTTATTAAACTTTCCTATCATGGAAAGCCAATTCTCTTGTTTTACCTTGCTAACGCTGATGACAATTTAGTCTTCTCTCTGCTTGCTGCAGTTCTACAGGGCTGTGTCTGGTTTCTTTAAAATATGCAAAAGGAGGGGGAAGAAATTTAGACTGAAATTTTTTAGAGCTGCCTGAAAGATGTACAGGAACGGTTCCCATTCGTCTAATGGGACTTGTGTATCTAAACCCTTTCAAAACTCTCAAATCTCTGACTTCTGCTGTTATGGAGGCATCAATGATGGCCCAACAAATGAGGGGAATTGAGATTTACAGTTGAAGGGTTGTCTCCAACTTACTGTTGAGTACAAAAGAAAATACAGTGTTTCTTCCCCAAAGCCAGGGTGCTTACCCTGAGCGCAGAATGAAAGTCTGAGCATTTACAAGTAAATCTGTTATTCAGTGTGGGAATTAAATTAAATTATTCATCCTTTAAGAAATTTAGGAACGTCAGACTCTTCTTTCCTTGATAATTTCAGTAATACGGTGGTAAAGTCACTTCAAACTTGTCATATGGCTAAGGTTCAGTGACAAATTTTCTCTGTACATTTGACACTGTTGACTGTGTACATAAAATTATTATGCAGTCACAAATAGGTATATTCTGTGGACAGTAATTCATACTGTTCGACGTAAAGAATAATATTCCTATCACAAAATAATATTTTTACTGCTGGCTTTGCAGACACTAGAAATCTTTGCTGTTAAAAGTTGCCCTCTTTTCTCTCTGTCAAGGACATGTTGGTACTTCTCTAAAAAATTCACGGACCTCTGAATTTTTTGGAAATGCTCAATTTTATTTCTTTGTCTTCTGGTTGTGCGCTAAGGTGAATGCCTAGCTACCACCCGCCTAGTGCCCAGTGCCCTAGCCACGCCGGGTGACCTTCCCAGAGGTGCTCAGTTGGCCTTTCTTCAATCATGCTTAGCATTTGCATCTATTGCTACAATTTGGATTACTTTATGGTCATTATATTTGGCTGTTCCTATATTTTCCATACTTTCCTATTAGATCTTCCACAGGCACACAGTCTGAACTCAGGATTCATATTAATGCTATATTTTGAAAGGAAGGGGTTTTTGCTTAGTAAACATCTGGATATAACCATCCATATAAAAACAATAAACCCTGCTATTTTCCAGTTGGTCTTTTTCTAACATTAGTGATGGTAGTCTGAAGAAGGCTGATCTCGACCGGCATTTGCAAGGCCTGGTTAATGATCCATGAGAATCCATGATCACAAGCAGGAGGAAAGGCAGTTAATTATTTTTAATTTTTTTTTTCTTTGTTGTTAGGAGACTAACAGTGCTCTTTTAAAATTATTCCCTTGCACAAGTGCTATTGGCATGGGGATGTCATGAATTATTACCTTTGGTTAGTGAAAGCTAGAGACGCTTGTCCAAACCCTGACCTGTCTCTTGCCATTTCTTCAGGCATCATCATATTCTAGTGGAGGCTGATTCTGAAAGAAAGGAGAAGACTTTTGGTGATGATAATGTAGACTACAAGAACAGAGAGATGGTCTAGGTGACTAGACTCTTAATTGCTATTTTAATGAGATGGTGTGAATTCCTTTATGAAGGGGTTTCTCTTCATTACTAGGGTAGCAACTTAGTTGGCTGTCTTTCCCATAGCCTGCCTGGGAAGGTGGAGAACAGGGCTGGGACACACAGGGGATCCCTTATGCAAGCCCTGTGGAGGACAGCAGCTATAAGACCGCTGGCCATTCATGCTGTCAGAGCAGATGCATGGCAGCCCCAATGAGAGGTCAGAGATTTGGGAATCCAGATGTTTCTGCTGCAGGGGAGCTTTGCCAGACTCCAGCGCAGCCTCGTGCAAGGAAAGCGGGAGGTGGCCTGAAGCCCTCTGAAGGGCCTGTGTGCTCAGGCTCGGTCATATCGCAGCATCCCACCTGCTAGGCAGACGGGGGAGAGGAGGATGTGGAGAGCACCTAAAACATCATGTCCAACAGCCTCTGAGGCTTTGCAAGGGAAGTGATCTGAAACTACTGCAAACAAACAAACTTGCCTCTATTGAGAATTTCCTGGGATACCACGGGTAACACCTCCAGCAGCTATTAGCATTGTATGATATATCGCTTCACTTTCAGTCCTATGTCTAGACCAAATATTAATGACTTGAGATAAATACAATTCCTGCTGATTTAATCTATGGTGCTGTAGAACCTGCCCAGTTCAGGACGACTCTTAGTCCTGTTTGACTGTCCCCTCATGTTGTGAATGTGACAGAGCAAGCATAGGGGAGGCAGGAGAACACTAGAAGGCAGAAAGATCTCCAGCCATTCTCAGCTGTGGACTGTACTCCATAGAAAATCCTTTGCCTTAGTGTGTAGTAGAGGTGGGTAGTAGCTAAGGTGCTGCTGCTAACTGAAGAATAGGAGAGACCTCCTGGGTCATAGAGTTAGGTCACCTCCTGACCCATGCAGTGATGTGCTATAGTGCCATTCGTAAACAGATCAAGGTCCATTTTAATCCTAGCTGGGGTTTGTTTTCTTGGGTCGAGGGGGAGAGCTGTCCTGCTAGTCCACTTAGCCGGGCAACTCCATACCCTCTCTGATCTTACACTCTGAAACCCTCCTCTAATTTCCAGTCTCAATAAGATCAAGACTCTCTTATGCTCATGTGCATTACTGTCCTTTAGCTTCAGTAGTTTCTCCCTCTAGGCATTAAATCTACAGATTTATTTACAGCAGATCTATCCTCTCCCAGCCTTGTTTTGCTAAGGCTGAGGAATTATTGCTTGTGTGCTGTCTTGCCCCATCAATCCCTGTGACAAAGCACGATCCTACTTCTCAAAGAGTTATTGGATATCTGAAGCTGCTTTAATAAGAAGTCACTTAGCCTTTCTCTCCACCAGCTCTTGCATTATTGCCTGAACAAAGCCACTTTGGTCTGCAGAAAGTCTAGAATTCCGCTCAATGTCAGAGTGACATCCAGTGGAAGAGTGGTAGAGCATCTCTATAGCACACCCACCTGGCAAAATCTCGGTTGTCATTGCTTTAAATTTATTTTATTCTTGCTCCACTGAGCAGGGCAAAAACTTGCCAAAGTCAACATGTGATGAATGAAATGGCTTTCGTTGTAAGACCTGTCAATACACTTCAGCTTCCTTACAATAAAAGGGTGACTCCTTTGACGTCTGGGACTTGCACCTGTCCTCCTTCTGAAAGCAATACATTCTCGATATGCTGAAATGCCACTCTTAGAAAATCAACAGAGTTAATCTATTGGGAACACTAAGGTCTCAGGGCCAGCTGTTCAGCTTTTCTTAGTATCATAGCTCCATTGATCTAAAGCAGCTCTGATGATACACACTGACTGCTCATACCAGATAAAATCCCTTTTTTAGTTATTTTGTGCAAGGAGAATAGTGATTAAGGCTGATCTGGGAACAGAACAAAATGGATTATCATAATAAGTAATAACTGGGAAAGGGGAGGTCCCTATAGTTTGGCCATTTAATGTTTAATTTTAAGTGGGAAGGGGTGGGGGGAAGCAAGAGGTGCTCTGGGCTTTTTCTGCCCACAGTAAGTAGGCGATAGGCAAAATGAACCTTTATTTCCCACTCGGCCTTTTTTTCCCATGAGCCACCAGCATCAGTGTCCAGAACTCGGTCCCCTTCCCTTCCCCTCCCCGCGGGCTTTGGTCACTGGGATATCTCATTCAATGGGTTGTAATGACTCCTGATGGTGGGCAGAGTGGTTGCTGCTTCGACCTCATGGCAAGCAGATGGAGAAATGTCAGTTATTGACCCGTTAATTGTGATGAGTTTTTATCATCTTTTTAATTCTCCAAAGACGATGTTTAGCTTGTGGATCCTGGAGAACTTGTGGGATGCTGGGAGAACCTTTGACGAGGAAGATTTTCCCCATCTCTTCCAAATGTCTTACAGGCAAACAAGAGAAGAGCTTAATTCACTTGAAGAAGCACCAAGTGTTTAAGGTAATTTGACATCCTTTATCTGTCAGTATTCTTGTCAGCAATCAAGCACAATAGACAATAAATAAATAAATTAAAATCCCGTAGCCATGGAAGCACACTTTAGATCAGATTTCTATTTGCATGCTTCATACATATACATAAAACATGTTTCATGTACCAAGTTAAATAATGCACAATACTTAAACTATTCTTACTTTTTATCCTTTGGTTATTGTAATTACAAGTAATTTTGTGAAGGATTTTCTATTTTTAAGAAATCACACTTTTGTACTTGATCCAGCTAACAGGATTTTCTTACATTACTTCATAAAGAGACCATCTTTAAACTTCTAATGTTATTTCTTATTCATTAGTACATATGCCTGTAGGGTATGTTCATAAATGGGTTAAAGTTACAAAGTTATGCTTATAAAAGCTCATGGTAATTTGGAGTATCAGGAGGATTTATTAATTTTGAAATCTTAAAAGAGCAAAAGCTAAAATGAGATTGGATTAAGTATATTCTTGCATGCAGTTATTCTAAACACCCTTAAGGACCGCAGACTAACTTACAGAGGACATTATGCAAATATGGATATATCTCTAAGTGCCTCACAGGCTTGCTGATGTAATATTTTACATGGTTAGTTAAGTACATCAAGTAAAAGGTTTGACCTTGATATACTGTAAAAGGTACTTATCCCACAACACCCAATTGTTTTCAGTGCCATTGTGAAATATATCACTCAAACGTGCAAACAATTTTGTGCATAAATCTCATTAAACGTAGCTCCAGCAGCCAAACAGCTGTCCACAATACCCAGTCTCTTTAGAAGACCAAAGAACTGCTTTATAATTTAACTTTATCAAAATGTTGTTTATATTTATCGACAGTACCAGGCTGTACTTATGTAGTGAGATGACAATTCCTTATGAGGACAAATAGAGTTTCTAGGCTTTATTACTGGCACCTGTTCCCATTACACAGTTCAATTTTTTTGAGGACATATATAAGGTGGAAGACTACAATGCCCTAAAGTCAAACAATGTTTTGGGGAAGGAAAACAAGTTCCAGTTTTGATCTCAGCTCAGAATTTCTGCAAATTCTTGGATTTGCTTTCCTCTTTGATTATGCAGCAATAAGCTTGACTATAGGGACTTAAATGTTACATTTTCCTGTATCTTCACTCCTCCTGCCCCCACTCCATTCCATACATATATGTGTGCGTATTTATATATATGTATATATTTTTCATTGAGGTGGTAATGAAACAGACTAGAAAGATGGATTGCTAAATATCGTGTGTTATCTTTTCTGTATGTATATCTGAAGGGAAGATTGGCTGATGTGGCACCTGCAGATTACTTTAGGGTAAATCCTTGTTTGTTCTGTTTAGCATTTTTGTGGTTATCGCTAACTGAACTGGAGGGAGAGACTCTGTAGATGGATGGGGTAGGTGTGGGTTCCTTACATTAATCAGATGGAAGAAACAGATATTCAGTCCTGCACACCAAGACATCAGCCCCCTTCTAAAGTCTGTATCATATCAAGCAGTTCCTGTGGGGTTCAAGCAGTAGAGAGTATAATCTCTCTCAAGTCCCTCCAAAGTGACCGAAGTGCTCTAAAAATATTTATGGCACATTATGCTGGACTGTAAATACCCAGTTGGGATCTCCTTTCTTGTGCGGTGGTTTGACAGTGATCAAACAGTTGGGGGCATGACAAAAAAATAATTAAATAATGCAATTTCGTTGGGGTGATGGTGGTGGTGTGGGATATCGCACTCCAAGTAGTGTTTTTTCATTAGGTCCATCTTTGGAAAATGATGAATTAGCTGTGAAGTACTATGGAGCATATTTCATTAGCATTTGCCGGCCTCCTGGGAAAACTTCACCTGCAGGATGTGTCACAGACTGAAATATTATCCCATCAAAAAAAAAAAGAGGACAATACAGCCTTGTATGAGAGAGAGCTATTTCTGTGACTGCCTGCCATACTATGGTTTTGCTCAGTGGAAGAAGCCAATGGTTTTCATACCAGATGAATGACTCTTAGCTCTTCTGTATAGTAGGACGTTACTTCCCAAACTGAGGTTGTATTTTGTGGTGAAACATTAGCTCTCAGATCGAGTTGGTTTGAGGCCTTCCTATTTTGAAGGTGATGTGCCCTGAGAGGAGAAGAGTTTGGAGGTGAGATGAGGTTTGAGAAATTATGTTCCTCTCTGAGCCTTATTTGTAAGGAAGCATTTAATGGATACGTATCATCAAATGTATTGTTCTTATTCGGCTGGCATTTGAAATGAACCCATTTGCATGTCACAAAGACACATCCAAGAGTGCACGTCAGTATGTCCTGTAAGGAATAAACGGAATAGAATAACTGTGTACAAATGTTCTTTCCCTTGTCTCTCTCCCTTCTTCAGACCAATATTTCTGTGTTCATACGGGTAATTCTGGGTATCTATTTCTTCTGTTGGCTATATCTAACCAGAGTAAGCCTGCTTGCTAAAGGATAACGACAGAAACTACGTTTTGGGAAGGTTACTGATTTATTTCGCTTTCACTTGGAAAATGTAATTGCTACAAAGGATGATTTTACTAAACGCAGAAGTTACCACTGGGATCTGTGAGGATGCGGTGCCTCTGAACAGAAGCTTCCATCTCTGCAGGAGTGGACGTTAATAAGGGAAGGGACTGATCTCTAACAAAGTCTGGTACTTGAAGTAATATGCCACACACATGGTCATTTAGGACCTGATCCACAGAAGTGTGGTATTTGGATAAGCAGTTGGGTGCCTCGTGAATTTACAAACACAATTAAACAGATTAGGCTAGGTTGGTAACTCGCTGGAAATATTTGTTGGTTCCTTTTGGCATTTGTCTGCAACTTTGGTCTCCGAGAAACCTGCCTGAATATGTCTTAATTCTTCATGGTGTTTGAAAGAATTTCTTTTCTTAAGATGAGTTAATTAAGTAGGTTCTTAGCTATGCATTTTTTTTAATCCCAGTGTGCTGCTGTGTATAAGCACACTACATTTATCCTTTTTATCTACTAAAACCTCATAAACAACAAAAAAAGTCATTATTAGTACATTCATAATGCACACACGTACACAAAACCTGTATAGAAGCACACGCAGCACAGTATGTATGCACATAAAGCAGCAAGTGGTATTCCTCCATCCAGATCTGACTCATTTTAAATTCAGATAGGGGAAAAAAATATCACTGGAAAGATAACTTATCGTGCTACTGAAGATAGCTTTCCTTTTTCTTTTCTTTTTTTTTTTTCTTTTCCCCGTAGTGCCGAGTGTGTGCGCACATGAGCTGTAAAAATCAAACCAAAGCAAAATATTGATCTCTTAACACGAGAATAAGTACAATGCAGTTCTTTAGGGTCCTACAGATTTGTATTAAGGGTTTCCATGTACATTCACTTGTCTCACTTTCAAGACGATTGCAGAGGGAGAGATCTTTGTTTTGAACTGAAGTAGAAAACCGCAGGGTGAAAGAATGAGATTCTTCTACATATGCCAGAGGGGCAACACAGCTTAATATATAGGGATCTGGGTTGAAAGCCAAGAGAGCTGGGGTAGATCACCCCAGACATACACAGCTGAGTAAGCATATATGTCTATATGTCAACCATAGACAGCTGTGCTAGTCACCCTGTGGTTCTGGTGGGAAGCAAAGATGTGTTTAGGGTACAACTCAGTTGACCAGCGTTTGATAGCTACTTTAAGAAAAAGTGAATTTCACCCTACGCTCCACTGATTTTATTGACTGGATCTCCAGAGGCTTTAGAAAGAGCCCGGGATGATTGGGTTAGACTTAGCCACGTACATATAAGCAGATGAAACATACCGCTGGAATCTGATGCTGGCTGTATAACTAACTTATTTTGTAATCTTATCATTCCTACCATCCTCTGTTTATCCTGTATGTTGTAACTTTGAATTAGGGTTCACCTCTGGCACTATATGAAATATAACACGACATGATGCTGATTCCAACTGGGCTTTCTTGGTGTTGCTGAAATGCAAATAATATTTTTACTTTCTTTTTCAAGAACATTAGGATGATTCCTGGAAGTGAATTCCTAGTATCTGGGACATGTACAAACTGCTAAAAGTGCAAAAACAAAAGTAAAGCAAGAACCGCCTGCCCCCCAAAAAACAACCACTTTTCAGGAGAGCCAAATCTACAGCCACTTTTACTTGTCTGACCCTTCCACTCATAATATGTTGGCAGTGCCTTGATGATGTGACATTATGTCTCTGCCTTCTCAGAGACATCCCTGTTGTTGGGGTGCTCCTGTGTGGGGACTTGCTTGTCCTTCTTGCTGGTACCGACTTCATCCCATCGTCAGAAGGTTAACGTATAAAAGATATGGTTGGCTCTCAGCCTTATTGAAATTATCACGGTACTGTAAAACCGTGCAGCTGCATTGACTTGCACCTGCTGAGACTCTGTGCTCCAGAATCTTTATGCAACAATTACTGGGACTGTATTAATAGATGATTAGGTCTTGTGGAAGGAAAGGGTCTGTAACACTAATCTATCAGCTCACGGCTGTGCTTCCAGGGAAATCACTGATAAATCTTTCTGGTAAGTGGGATTCGGGGGTGGGGAGTGTCAGTGATGATAACTGAAAATTGGAAAAAAATGCTTTTGGTTATATAATTTTTTTAAAAAATATCAATATTCCAACAAGTACAGAAAAATCTCTCTTTAGTTAGACTTAAAGGTCTTTGAGCCCTAGCCAACATATCTCATTGTGGTTTGAAGGATTTCATTACTTTTTTTTAACTCTTACCATTCAATTTTCTGGAATAAAATGGAAGTATATTTTGAAACAGAGACATTGGTTTCAAACTGAGGGACCAAAATATTTAGTTTAGGAAGTGTTTTTCATCAAAACAATTTCTGATAGTTGCATTAAGTTACTATGCAGATTGGTTGACCACAGTTTGTCTTCCATGAAAGATGTGTTGTGCACCCTTGTGTGTTCCTTGTCCACACTTCTCTTCAAAGGCCTTTGCCTCTCCTCCAGATAGAAATCTGTGGCCATAGATCTTGCAACCTCCCCCTCCCTAAGGACACCCAACTGTCCTTTGGTTTATCTCATGTTTGCAATCCTGGGTTACCATTTCCGAGACTTAGATTCACCTGCCTGTACTGCAGCATTTTTATGAAGCAGTGATTTCATAGGTTGAAGGCAAATGGGGAGAAAAGTGCGATAAAGCGTGGCCATGGGGATCGCACTGATGACTGCTCTCCAATGTAGTTGGACATGAGCTGGATCCAGTTTGGAAGCTGTATAGACACATTAGCATGGAGCTTTGTCCAAGTTAATAAGCCCTAATAAGCTAATATGGCTCCATGTCTTCTGGACGAAACCTGGCTTACACTGTGTTGAGCTTGGATCCATCTATACCAGCCTATATAAACATATAATTTTCTTTTTCTTGAATCTGCCTCAAAAATTCCTCGCGTCTCCTGCCCATGCTGTTGGGAGCTTTCCTGGTGGGTTCTGCTACAACAGGCAATCTGTTGTGTGCAGGAGTACAGGTGGTGCCTCCTTCTTGGATGAGAGTAAGCAAAAAAAATGGTGGTTGCACAGCAGCTCATCTCTGACGTTGGGGAGCATTGCAAATGCGCTCGCGGGCGGGAGCCCTGGGTGCAGGACGTCACTAGCTGGTCGAAAGAATTGGCAGGTGTAGGAGTGATATGGTGGTGCAGCTGAAATTTAATTTCCTTCAGAACCATTCTCCACAAGCTGTGCAAACTTTCTTTAGCTAAATAAATACACTTAAAGACAAAGATTTCCCGTTTTCCTAGAAATGCTCATGGTAACAACTGCCTGTGCTTTCTCTCCTGGAGTCTTAACAAACAGTCTGCACATTTGCATTTTCTCTAATAGTCTCAGCAGTAAACTTCCTTCCAAAAAGAGGGGAAAAAAGGAAATCTTGTGTTCCCTGAATGCAGAAAGAAATTACACATTCTGTCTCTGTCTCTTATACATACAGATACACAATTTAGTACTTTACATCTTCAAAGCACTGCTCAAATAGGGACTAAATTGTGTTTGTAAACTCTCGCTTTGGGAGACAAGTTCAAATGGGGCTTAAGTCCCAAATGAAATGTTGATGGTCTCAGTCAAGCTCCTAGTGGACATTTGCCACAAAAGCACAGCATTGTTTGCTTGTGTTGATAACAATTAGTATTACTACTCTGTGTTACAGCACAGCCCCGATCAAAGACATATTGTACGATGTACTGCATGTCCACAGAATAAAAGAATGGCCCTGTCTCAAGATGTGAACAGAAAAAAAAAAAATTAGGAGAGATGATCTGTTCTTCTTTCTGTTTTGCAGAGGAGGAACCGGGGGCTGCAGTCCACAAACACAGTTAAACTGATGCTTACTACTGTCCTGGTTTATTACCTATTTTGCTAAATCCAAGGTCAAATTACGAAGTGGTGTGACCATGGTCACAGGGGGTGTCTATGTCAAAGCCAGGAACAGAACCTAGCCCTCACGAGCCCATAGAAATTGTGTTAACTGGAAGGTTACCCTTCTTCTCCAAATGGAGTTTAATGAATATAACACACTTCAATAGGTGTATTCATAAGAAGTTACCCATTATGGTTGTAATGCATGACTTTTTCTCTCTTGGAAATAGGTTACTCTTACTGGCCATTTCCTGGTCAGGTTTTGATGAGTCCCTTTCAGGCACAGTTCCCATTGAAATAGGTTTGCCTGAATGAGGACTTAAGGAACAACTGAATAAAGACCTCTATAATTGCTCTATAATGATTAAATGGTTCCCATGAGCAAGGCAGTTCAGAAAGACGTGCTTTCACTTAGCAACATTCGTGCTGCCAAAATGAAATAGCCACATCTACTGCAGGAAGAACTTAATTCATTATCGTTGCTGCTGTTATTGTGACAGACTAGAGACTGGGCAGGATCAGGCCAGGAGAGTGGTAGACCCTGTACAAGCACACTGTACATGGCAGTCTAAGTCCACGCAGTCTTGGGGCTCCTGGTCTGCTCCCCTGTGTGCTGATGATGTGCCCATTTGCAACAGTTTCTTTCCTTTGCCTTATTTTTGCCCTCTTTGTTCTGCTTTTGAAATTGTATTTGTGTACAGATGTTAGTGATGCAGTTTAAAGGCAATGTTTCTTCAGAAGTATTGGGCTGGAGAGAAGACAGATATATAAACTTTATTTTGAGGTGAGATGCAAACCATTCCTGCAGGAGTGACCAGTTCTTCTTCAGGTTCCATAAGGTTAGCCAAAAAAAGGTTGTTTATTTCCCCATTCTCTCGGGGGATTTTCCATTTTAAAAAAAACCTACATACTGTGGCTTAAGAGAAAGGACAAGAATTGTATTGAACTCTTTAGTAATGAAAAGGGAGGAGGAGGATAGCCCAAGGGGTTGATCAAAAACCTACCTGAGTAAGTCTTGCCCTTTGGACCTGTGGATGCTGGATCTGGTCTTAGGACCACTACAGGATGGTAGGAGGCAGCAGGAGGTGGTGGGTTGGAGTTTCCGAGAGCATCCTCTCATTGTGCATGCATCTTCCCTGAGACTTTTGAGGCTCTTTTTTGGAAGGCTGGAGGTTTCTGCAGCTGGTTTTGAAATGCTCAGCCCACCTTTGGGCACACAGGCCACAGGCCAATGTCACCCAGGGAATGCTTGCACCCCAGAGGTAGAAATGGCAACGCTTGAAGTCGAACCATCTTTGGAGATTTCCCTTGAAACTGTGGCTGCCAAACAATGGAGTTGAACCTCTTGAAAATGAGAAGCTAATAAAAATAAGCTACGCATTGTCAGCTGTAAAGAGAGAAGAACGTTCTGTTCCTCGGGGCCATATTCTAATCTCAGATGCACAGTGTGCATTACCATATAGCTTAAAAAAGCAGATATTTCTAAGATGATATGTGGAGTTGTGTGCAAACCTCTCAAAGAAATCAACATCCTTCAGGAGTTTTTCGTGCACTCAGACATACCCAGCAATGACATAGGCCTCTGATAGAGCATCTTTGGTTAAGGGGTAAAAGAGGATGGGAAAGCCAAAGAGAAGTGCAGGCAAAGGAGCAGAATACGCCAGAATTGGAGCTAGAAGTGTGTGAGCAGCCTTTCACTTCTGAGAGGGATGTGTGGGTGCAGCGTGGTAGGTTGTCTATCTCATGATAACACAATAAGACATCACTGGAACATAAGACTAGAGAGTGTATCGAGTCTTACAGTGGTACTGAGTAAGGGAATCTAATACATTTTAAGAGGCTGTGGTTTTTGTTTACATATTTGTTTTGGGTTGGTTTTTGTTGTTGTTGATATTGGTAGTCTTAGCTTGCAACATGAACAGATCATTTGGGCCATTCAAGCCAGAACTAATTGGTGTCAACAACTGACTGGTGTCTGACCTCAGTCTAGCTGCTGGGAAACAGCTGCCAGCATCGCAAAACCATCCTGACAGCAGGCGGTGGTGAGTAATCGCAGAAAGATGTGGCCAGAAGGAATCTCAGGAGATCATATAATCAATGAACAGGTGTCTATTCTCTCCCTACAGGCTGAATGTCAAAGTCTTCACATGTAAAGAGTCCCAACAGGCATACCTCATGCCTTTGGGAGCTCGGAGTGTGGGCGTTTCAAGAGTGGTAGGTGGCAATGCCTCCCCATGGTGCCATGCGGCAAGATGGAGCTGGGCTAGGCAGGGTTGGGGTGCAGTGATGCTTGGCAGCGTGATCAGCTGTCCTTGCTAACTTTACTCCAGAAACCGCAGAGTGGGACTGCCAAGCAGCCCTTGTGCTGGCACAGGTCTGGCTGGCAGCCCTGGGATGCTGTCTTCCAGGGGAGCTGCACTCGAACTGGGTGAGAGCCAAACGGCTGCCCCTGGAAGCTGGAACATCTACTGCTAACAGCTAGGTTTGCAATAGTTAATAAGTGTCCAGCTTAACTGAGGATGCTTGTGATTATATGGTAGCGTTTCTTGCCTAGGCAAACATTTGCAAAAAATTGCATGGAACTATATAAAGAGTATGAGACATCTCACCCAACAGGATGGGTAAAGCTTAAGCCGGGGTGCAGCGCCCTAATTTCTGTGTGCCTGGGGGGTCAGACGTGGCTTTGTGCACCTGAGAGCTGCTTGCCTCAGTTTCACACTGCACCTTGGGTTACAGGGTTGATGTCTGAGGTGGGAATGGCCCAGTGAATGATTTGCAGGTGAGCACCTGATTTGAAAGGGTGCAGAGACCTTGCGCAGCAGCAGAACGCTCTCCCTGTTGTATGTTAACCCATATCAGTTTTCCATTGGATTTTGGAAATCACCCTTGGGTGGAGCAGGAACCAAACGCAGATACAGCACAGTGGTGATGGCTCCAGGTTTCTAGCTGAAAGGATGTTTGCATTTCTTGGGTAAACAAAGTGGGGAAAAATCCCCCATTCCACATTGCATAGGAGCTGTAATAGAGCATTGTCATCCTGATGGCATGTTGAAGGAGTTGAGATTTTAGAGTATTTCCTTTGCATGTTTTCCTTATCCCCAACGTCAGTTCCCATGACCATGTGTTGGGCCTTAGCCAGCTTCTTTGTCTTTCATCTAGGAGCTTTTCTTTTACGGGCATCAGGACAGCTGGGGGAGAGAGGACAATTCTGGCTGTGATAGGGAAGTGTCACAGTTTGGCAGGCACCAAAGTCAAATAACATCTCTGAGCCTCGCTCCTGGAGTTCTCACACAACCTGGTAGTAAAAAGAAGACACGAGTTCGCCTTGTGCATCCTCGAAGAGACAGAACAGATGCTAGTTATGACCCTCCGGGATCCGTCTGAGAGGAAGAAGCAAAGCCAACTTCATGACTCTGTTTATCTCCGCCAGGCCTGAAAGATGAATTCAGTCATGCCAGTGTCAGAAATTGCTGTCAGGTCTAGGAGATGAATATGGATATTTGTCATCTTCAGAGCTAAAAGCTCTGCCTGCCCCAGCAGCATCATTCCTGTGCCAGTGAACGACCCAGTGCAGCGTACCTGATCTTTTGGAAGTGGATGTGGTCGCAGATTCATAGAATCATAGAACACCAGGTTGGAAGGGACCTCAAGGATCATCTGGTCCAACCTTTCTAGGCAAGAGCACAGTCTAGACGAGATGGCCCAGCACCCTGTCCAGCTGAGTCTTAAAAGTATCCAGCGTAGCAGAGTCAACCACTTCCCTAGGGAGATTATTCCAATGGTTGACTGTTCTCATTGTGAAAAATTTCCCTCTCGTGTCCAGTTGGAACCTCCCTAAAAGTAACTTATACCCATTACCCCTTGTCCTCTCCATGTGACTCCTTGTAAGAAGGGAGTCTCTCTCTTCTTGGTAACTTCCCTTCAAGTACTGATACATGGTGATGAGGTCACCCCTAAGCCTCCTTTTCTCAAGGCTGAACAAACCCAGTTCCCCCAGCCTATCCTCATATGGCAAGCTTTCCAGACCCTTGATCATCTTGGTGGCCCTTCTCTGGACCCCCTCCAGCCTGTCCACATCTTTTTTGAATAGCGGGGACCAGAGCTGCACACAGTACTCCAGGTGCAGATTCATCTCCTGACTCCACTCAAACTTTTTCCCCGTCTGCAAGGTTAAACTAGGATAATCCTCAGTAAAACGGTTCACAGGGTGGTGGCTTCTCAAACACTGGCTGAACTCATGCGTGGCTTGAGGAAACCTCTCTAATAATCTCTTAGAGAGATATTACCTCCACAGCCAGCAGTGACCTTCTGTTGTGCTATTCTCCAGCCAAAACTGGTGCAGGTTTGACCTGCAGGTCCTTTCCCATCCTTTCTAAAGAAGTTTGGGGAAAATAAGGAAGAAAACCAAACAATGACAGACTAGGTTTTGATGGGAGCTAGGGTTCTGCACTTTATTAAGCATTCGAGAAGCTCTCCAAAGTCTTAACTGTGCTTTTCGATGGCTAAACGAAGCTGTGACAATGAATTTACAACAGTTAAACTCTGCTAGGCCCTGACCCAGCAGAGTACTTAGACGAGTGTAACTTGAAGCCTATCGAGCGCAATGCAATCGCGCACACGCTTAGGCTTGAGCATATCTGTAACACCTTGCTGGAGGTGGGCTGGTGCTCAGCACCAAGACTCCAAGGCAGGGATTGCTCAGTAAGGGGCTCAAATAATAGGAGAAAAACAACCAAAAAGCTGCCTGTTCATTGCAGCCTCTCTGGAAACACAAGAGGTGTGTTTGGGGAGCAAGGACAAAATGAAAGCAGCAGAACAATAAGCTATTTCAAGCACCTGAGAATATATTTCAAGCAAGAGAGAGGGGGAAAAAAAAAAGACAGCAAAATTTCTGAAGCGGCACTTGAGTGCGTTATTTTCTGCTGCTGGTTGATGTATCACCTTTCTCACTGATTTTTTTTTTCTTTGCACTGATATCTTCCAATCTTTCTTCAGTAAAGTAAATCTAAAATGAAAACAAACCACACATTTGGCCAACCCTGCCTTAAAAATTACACATCAAGAACATTTCCAGTGACAAATACTTTCAAGGCAAACAAACTGAAGAGAAATTAAAAAATCTCTGTGGGGCATAAATATGTAATTACACTCACACAGGGAGCATTTTATCAGGTAAACCATCCTACTTTGTTAATTGAAATGCTGCAGCACAAGGTTTTTTGACAAAGGGGTTGAATATGCATGCATATTTCTCACTGCTGCTGTTCCATTTCTCTCTCTCCTTTCCCTGTGTGCTCCAGCGATGGGGTAGTGATCACTCCTGCTTTCTTTGTTCAAATGTCCTTGTTTCTACCACCTCCACTTAATTCTGGCAGGGAAAGTTTTCCTTTCACTGGAGGCACAGGTTTGTGGGGTTTTTTGTTGATTTGAAAAAGAACCCAAACCTCAGAAACCAGAAAATAAGTCTTTTTCTTAAATTAAATTCTCCACAAACAATAAAACCTTGAGAATTAAAAAAGAAAGCAGAAAGAATAAAAAGAACTGCAGGAAGTAGGTGCAGCTGTGTTGATCTAATCCCACTAAAACAATCTTACCAGGGTAAAGATGAGTTATGGGAGTCGATGGGAGCAAGGCTGAAGTTTGGGACTGAAGAGATTTGAGCTCCAGATACGAAGCCTTTGTTATAGAAGCATTTGTCAGCATTTAGTGGCCCTGGGCAACACTCAGTGAAATATTTACAGCATGATCACTTCCAAGAAGCATGGCTGCTGGCAGGCTATTTAATTGTCTAAATGCAAGCTGCAATGCCAGCTGTGGTTTTGCTCATCCATCTGCAATGGCTCTGGCATGCCAGTTCTCCTGCCCTGAGAAGGAAGCAGGGCATATCCTCCCCGGGAAGGAGAGGTACAGGGTAGCCCCATACACAGACCAACTGCTAACGCTTGCTCAGTAATGGTGACCAACTGTGACAACAACTAGGCAGTGAGGAGACGTAGTGCCCAGCCCTCCTCTAGAGCAGTTAGGGATGCCAGTATCCTGTCTAGCTTCTCTTCTCCCTGCAAACAAATGGAAAATAATGTGTTATTCTTCTGTTTCATGACCTACTGCCTAGTTTGGCCTTTCTCTTGCGTTTTCTCTCCCTCTAATATGCACAACAGAAGGTGGTCCAGTTGCACAGCCTTTAGCCGTCATCATGTGGGGAAACTCAGAAAGGTTTCAATGCTTTTCTTAATAAGCTTTATATGTTCCATATTCCCTTTCTGCCTCATGCCCATCTCTGCTTTTCTGCATATACCCTTCTCTTTCACAGTCTTTGTAATGCCCACAAGTATAACCTTGACTCCATTTCCAGTTCTTTTTCCAGGCTCTGCTGTTTGTTGTGAGCAAAAGAAGATTGACCTGAGCAATAGAGGGGCTGACGCTTCCAGAGAAGGAGGGCTTTACCATACCATGTACCTCTCCAGGTAAGTCATGTTAAGAGCACATAGACCTGTAATGCCCCAGAAATCATTCTAAAATGGCCAAAATAAGTTTGAGTGATCTCTTAGTCTGTCTCTGCTTCCTTTGTCTGGCTTTACAATGTGAATGACACAGGTACCTGCTGTGATACTTTGCAAAGGAAATCAGGTTCAGGGAAAGAAGATTTGCACCTGATTCACACACCAAAATCGAGTCAGGGATGCAGCCAGAGCCTTTGTCTGAACCTCAAAGCTGGAAACATGCCTAGGTTGCACAGTTTATACGTGGTGCAGTGCAATCCTACTAAGCTATAGCGTTGGAAGTAGGAAGGGACTCAAGCTGAGCTCCACCTTTGTTACTCAAATATAATATTGCAGGCTCTCAAAATCAGAGGGTGCTGTTGTGTAGGTACTATATGAATACAGAACAAAAAGGTTGTGCCTGGCCCAAGGAGCTGATAACCTCGGTACAGGAGGAGAGTGGAGGAGGGAGGGTCATAAAGAGGTGGAAACAAGGAGACAGTGTTGGCTGACAGGATTGACATCAGTTACACTGATCCAGCAGTCTGACAGCTGTCAAACCATTTGGACTTACCAGAGCACAGAGGAGAGGTTTGGGAAGGATGGTGAGATACGGGATGGACATGAAGAATGTCCTCACAGGCATGAGAGGCAGCTTGGAGGAAAGTACATGTGGAACTGTAACAGGTAGGCAATGAGGCAGGAGTCAGGTCTGTCGGGACAGTATTAATTGTTGATAGCAACAGAGAGATGGTAGGTTGTGTTAGAAGGGGCTGGGAAGGGTCTTGGAGGTGAAAAGCAGTAGCTTGTTCCCAACAGCTAGGAAACAATGAGGAGCAGGGATGGTGGCTCCCTCAACATCAGATTCACGAAGGTGAACTCTCTCCTGGCGCTAGGTACTGGGGCAGGACAGCCTCTTCCTACACAACGCACAGGAACGCAACTGGGTAGATGTGGGAGCAGTTACCTGAGCTGTGAGAAGGACCAGGGCTTCGAACTCCTCTCTAATGCCTCTCTGGAAGGAAGCCCCAGCCGCTGGGCTGTGTTGAGTTTAGTGTCTCTCTGTCTTTGCTGCAGAAACTGTTCTGCTCTGCATAAATATTTAAATATTCCTTCAGATCTGGCAAATTAGTACCTCCAACATGCAGGCAAGAGCTGTTTTCTCTCTGACTCTGAATCTTGAATAATTTTACACAAGGAGGATCAGGTTCGGTTCAGGACATGTGAGAAATCTGGGGTGGCATAACAGGACATTTTAACCACTGGCATGTCCTTTCCCTTTTATTTTTGACTGTGTAGAGCCTTCCTGTTTCTTCTAGAATTTCATTATCTTGAGAGTTAAGCACCAACTTGGCAAGGCTTTTAATCTAGACATCCAAGTCCACTTGTGGTTCTAGGTTTTGGTACACCAGGTATTTTATCCTTGGCCTGTTTCATTAGACAAACGCTTCTGGCGAGGATATTTGCCATTGACTCTTCAACGTGCTTGGCTGGTTTGTGTCCCTCCTGAGTCACATTCATGGGGATACTTGCCCATCTTTTTCTCTTCCCTTTCTTTGTTTTTTGAGCTGTATGGTGGATGTTTGCTCAATAAACAGTGTTTGAAGTCAGTCGTCTCCAGGTATCTGTTTTGACTGAAACCACTGTACTGTGGCAGAGAGTGCAAACAGAGCAGCTTAGTAGATACTGTTATGGTTCACGTGAAGCCCTCAAACATGGCTGATGAGGCTTTCCTTTGTGACAGATCAGCAGATGCTTGAAGGAGTTTGACACTGCATGATTTTTCTATTTTATTGCCATTATTTTCCTAAAATAAAAGATTGGCTTACTTGAGTTTATATAAAATGCAAATAAGGTATCTTGCATCAATTTGGCTGGAAAGCTAGTTATTCAGACATTCATCTCTCATTCTCCACCTGGTATTTTCCCAGGAACATCTTTCCTGGACATTTCAGTATCTCTTAGAAGATCTGCAAAACAGAGCAGCCCTTCAGACAGCCACAGCACCCAGTGCTGAATTGTCAGGGATGGGTATGCAGAGGCAAAGGCTTAATGAAGAGTGATGATATGATACTATGGTTTTGTTTATCATTTGAAAAACAACTTGGGATCATACTGAAAATTGGAACACTAACTTCAGCCTGTGGTCTTGCCATGACAACATCAGACAGGTTGGCCAGAAATTTTCAAAGGTTTTGACTGATACCTTTTCCTTGCATTTTAGCAAAAATATTATGCTCTCGCATTTCCTGCTTGGGCTTTTTGTTATTTCTAATGGGTGACTCTGTATCTGTTTCAGTGCCTGCCTTTTCTTCCTTATAATATTAATTAATAAATCCAAGCTGGTTTTGCTGAGAGCTGTAACACTTGCTCCTGCTGGTGGGTAGGGCATTCCATTAATCCAAACTGTGATGCCAAATAAAAGTCCACCTGCCTGTGGTCCTTTAAAATCCCTCAGTGATTTGGTAAACCAGATGATGAGACCAGGAAAGTGTTCGCCAAACTCAGATTTAGGCTGTGGTGCAGTTGTAGCTGGATGAAGAGTTGAAGTACAAGTCAGACCATGTTATTTCCTGGTAAGGCTGCCCTGTCCCTTCTGAAGAATTACAGGAACACCTCAGAAAATGGAAAATTAATTTTCCAAGCTTTTTTTGAAATACTGAAATTCCTTCTATAAGACATTGTCTTGTCATTTCAATTAGTTATTTTAGCTTTTTTCTTTTGTTTCACTTGCATTTGTCACCAAAATAGGCCACTCAATTATCTTCTTTTTTACTGCATTGAGAGTATGCTGCTGTCCAGAAGTGGATGGGGGCAGCAAGAGAGGGGAGGGTTACATGGTGAAGTGGGCTGCAGGGCAGAATTCCTGTTAGCTGGGCTCCATGGGCAAGGTCACAGACTAGGTAGTGGGCAGAAGGAGGGAGTCCTGACCATGGAGTCATGCCATACAAACATATGAGGAATAGTTGGAGAGCAGAAGGAAAAAGACATTTGTGTGAGCATTGCACTGGGCTGGTTGGATAAAAAATCCATTTCTTCTCCTCTCCAGATTCAGTACAGATATTTCTTGAGTAGAAGTCCAGAGAGAGCTAAGGAAATCTTCAGACAGTTTGCTGGCCTGCGTTGTCCAACACTTGTTTTTAACTGAACCATCACACGTATCTTAAAATATTTTTCACAGCTTTTTCTGAGCCTGAATTGCTTGGGAGTAAACAGCGGTGATTCTTAAAGCAATTGCCTATATTCATTTTCTTTGAACCTGCTGGCCCCTATTTTGACTGCATAAGCATTTGCAAAGCTTTGCTGGCATACCTTAACTCTTGTTCAATAAGTCACGAGCAGGTACTCGTACGGGTTTGTGGTGAAAAGCCAGGCAGCAGACTGTGCTTGGAAGCGTAATCTTTGCAACAGTGTTACTCTCAAACAAGGCTTTGACGGTTCCATCCGACGAACTTCACCTCTCATGAACCCCGACCACCCCATATAAACCTTGGCTGTCATCTGATGTTATCTAAATGCACCTGGAGTAGAACAGAGTACGTGGCATGTGAATGAGCCTGAAGGATGCTGGAGGGCTCAGGTGTTCGTCTCTGGTATATCTCAGTGTGGGTTGTGTCTTCAGCCTGGTTAGAAGAGCTGGTCAACCCAGCAGCACAGCGCGTGCTCTACACATCTCAAGAATGCTGATACGCAGTGTCGCTTTGCTTGCTGATCTTGTGGATAAACTATTTTTCTGAACAATGCAGATAGTAGCTCTGAAGAGAAAACTGACCCCCGCCCCCCTCATAAACAAATCCAGCTTCACTTTAAAACCCATCCGTTTTCCTGGCCCTGCAGCATCTGTCAAAGAGCTGCTTCAGCACCTTAGCGCTTGGGAGCTGTAACTTAACTTCCACCCTGAAACTATTATTTGGCTTGTTCTGTTATATTCTTGTGCTAATGCCAGTTTTCTGTCTAAGTAGGCTTCTTTGTTTTGTTGTGCTTACTTCCTTGCCGTATTTCTACAGGGAAAGCTGAATGGTTTTGCATCTTCTCTTGAAAGATTGAAATTCCCATCTCCCTGACTCACTCTTCTCTGTACTTGTTGACACGGGAGGATCTCTCCTGAATGAGGCACCCTGCTCTACCAGTATCCCTGGAGAGGGTCAGTGACACTTCCCCAACTCTGTTGGCTATATCTGGCCGGATATACCCTAGGACTGCACTTGGCTTTTCCACTGCCACAGGATGCTGGGGTCCTGTAGGCACCCTGGTAATAGCATATCCCAGTTTTATGTGTCTGGTTTTTGTCAGCTAAGGGGCCTTTCTTAAAGTGGACTTTCTTAAACTACTCTTACATCTGTGACTCCTGAGATCACCATCATGTTTCCACAGGACTTCCGCTACTTCTAAATGCCTCTCGACCTCATATCTTCAGCAAACTGAATTTGTATCATCTTCCCATATTTCTCTGTCCTTTGAAAAAATGCCTTTCCACATCTCTTTAGACTCGGATGAACATTTGTTGCTTCATTCCACTTGGACTCCTTTGCCTGGGCAAAACCTAGAGTCTCTCCGTGAGGCTGGGTAATGTGATGTGCTAGTGCAAAGAAGTGTCCTTGCTTGGCCATCTCTACAAGGACTTGCCTGCCTGAGTTCTGCAATTATGTGATTTTAATTGGCTTTTAATTTGGGAAGATTATATAATATACTTAAATGGAAACCACAGAGGTGTCGTTAATACGTAGGTTAGAAATTGCAAACAAAATGATAAGTGACTGAATTGCTTCTGAGCTCATACAGGCAAATTCACATTTACTTTCCCGTGTACTTAATGTGAAATATACCAGAAAGTCCATAATTAGAAAATTATAAGGATTTAAAACCTATATTGCAAAAATACATTTCTGTGGTTCTGGAGGTTGCAAACATGCTTTCCATGTAGAGCCGTATGTTGCATTTATGCTGATTTAATCATTCATTAAACATTAGTAAGAGGCCAATTATGCTGTTCAAGAATAAGATGTTTTACGAGAAAATGACAAAAAGATACATGTAATCATTGAAATGCCAGTTTACAATCAGATAGGATGGGAAATAATCCCTTTAGCAAGCTTAAGCTTTTACATATTAATGGCAACATTGGGGAGAGTGGAAAGAGGGCTTTAACAGCCTTGCGGCCTTCCGGCCCTAATCAGAAAGTGAGTGCTTACAATGCTCCGGACAAAGATTTAATGCACTGTTTTATTCTGTAGCAGAGATACCATGAGACATGCTCTTTAATTGCCCTAGCTGTAGTTTAGCAAGTGTGTGCCTACATATAGATATATAAGGATAGACAAAATAGGGGCTAGAGATATTATTCTGACTCTTCAGAGAGGTGAGGTGTTCTGGGGAAAGAGGAGAGTAAAGATCCACTGGCACATTTCCGTGCTTATATTTCTGAAAACCCGTGTCAATCACTTTGTGGAAAAGGGAGAACGGGGGGAGGACATACCGGTATAATCATACCTGTGAAATCATGGCTGCTGTAGAAGCAGGGGACAGAAACTCATTTTTCCACCTCTTTTCCAATACAAGACTTAGGGACACCATACAAAACTCCTGGGTCATAGGTGCAAAATAAACAGAAAGAAGTGGTTCTTTGCACACAGTGTTGTGAAGTGGTGGAACTCCTTGCTGCAGGATCTGGTGGATGCTCTAAGTTCGCGTAAGTTCAAAAAGCAAGCAGAGAAATTCATGGAAAGAAAGTTGTTTGGGAGCTATTAAGCACCATCTTCCTCTTGTTCTGGAAGTTTCTCAGCTGCAAATTTTTGCACACTGGAAAAATGTGCTATGGAAGTATCAGTCTGGTTCGTAAACCTGCCCTTAGCCATTTGCTTTCTGTGGCTATTGGAGGCAGGATGATGAGTCAAATGGACCTTTCAGCTGAACCAGCACGGTCATTCTTATGTTTTCCTATGTGTGTATGTGTATATACATCAGTAAAAGATACTTAAAAAAGAGAAAATCTCTTTTTGTGACTTTGCACGGACTCCCATGAGAAAATCATTCAGCGTTGTTTTTCTCACATACACCATGTACCAGAGACCTAAAGACGACGACATTCAGCAAACCACAGACTGCATTGCTGAAAGAACTGAGACTGCTTTGGTGCGTATGAGATCAGAAAACAGAAAAGGCTACAGAAGGGCAAAAAACTACAGTGGTAAGCTAAAAAAGAAGAAAACAAGACAACTGTTAATTTCAATGTTCTCATGAACTCTACTCCAAAGTTACTCACCTTTGAATCTCTCTGGGTACTTTCTGTGTCTGAAAATCTCACAGTTCCCAGGTTTCCTCCAGGATCTGAGCTCTCCTGTCTTTTTCTCTAAGCACATTTGGACTGAAGTCAGAGTAGGGTTGGGCAAAGAAAATCCATCGTGGTCTGAGCAAACACTCAATCCTTATGAAAAATCAAGGACAGGAAGCCCAAAGATATGGAGACTTGTTTGCAATTAAGAAAATGGATGTGGGACCAAGAGGTCCCGGGGCAAGAACAGAAAAAACAGGAAAGACCCAGATGAGCAGAAGATGGGTTGCAGATAAACTTCAGCAAAGCATCACTCCAGCTTCCCAGGGCCACGCCAACCATTGATGTTCTCCGACTGCTTTACCGACTCGTACATCTGGCTGCCCAAACACACAGCCCCCTTTTTCCAAATCCAGTTGGTCAGCTGTCCCCGTTGCCATGCCGGCCTCTGGGCAACGGACCCGAGCGATGCTGTTGAGAGGGAGAAAAATGTATTCCAGCGATAATATTGAAGGGGTACAGCTGCCAAACACACTGCGTCTGTGGAAACACCTGTTGGGTAGCTGTTGCAGTGGGAAGAGCAAGATGAAGAAAGACAGCTGTAAAAGTGCCAGCAGCAGTAGGAAGCTCTACCAAGACTGCTTTGTGCCAGTTAGAGATGTGCCAAATTATTTGGCTGCATTTCAAATATCTGGGTGTCCACTACATTTGCCAGCTCGCGCTCCCAGGGAATACTTCAGCATTAACACCACTACTGCCACGCTCCCGCTGCTCTTCCACTTTAATTTCAGCCTTTATGTTTCTGTATTTCTTTTATTTCTAGTTCCTTCTAGTGCAAAGGAAAGCCCAGTATTGCAGTGCAGAGCCCAAAATGAGGGCTGGGATCTGCAGCTGATAGGAAGACAAAGCATCACTGTAAAGGTTTTTGGCAGTTGGCTTGTGAGATCTGCTGGGTTATTATTTTGTGTCTCTCCTGTTGTTGTTGTTGTTGTTGTTTTTGCCAGAGAATAATAATTTTATCTTTTACAAACAGTTAGCTAACCTGCACACTTCTCCTGCCTGTCCATCTAGAAATCCTTGAAACTGCAGAGCTCAGCTTTGGGAAATTTACAATGGGAACGCATCTGAAATTTGAAAGTTTAGGTGGGCTAGATGGGTGGTAAGGTGGAAATACAATGGCAGAATGCTATCGGGAAATATTTCCAAATGCTTTGTACCTATTCTGGAGGACTTACGTGCCATCCATAGCACTGGCGATACCCAATGAGGAATGAGAGAGCTCACAGCTGGAAGGGGAATTTCTCTTTTCAAAGACAATCTTTCACGAATTAAAAGCACTCTATACAAACAAGGAATGGAGAGAAGATGGAACTGTACAGTAATGAGAATCTGTCTTAGATAATCCACCCAAAGGGTGTAGGTTCATGTCCTGGACCATACCCTCCCAGTTCTTCCTGACTTTCCTTTAAGCCTGTCTGCATCGCCAAAGCCCTGGAAAAAGACCAGAGTGTAAATCCATCACTTGTCCACAATAAGACCTAGAGGTATGCCCAAAGCTAAGCTTGCCTTTTTAAGAGTTTTGAAAGCTAAAATGAGCAACTAAATCTCAAAGAATTAAATTGTTGATCAATTAATTCCTGTAACTCTCCCAACTTCTCACCTTGTCCCAGTGAATACCAGAGAGGCCAAGAGACACCTGAATTGCAGTGCACTGCTGTGCTTATACCGCCGCAGCAGTTTCATTGCTTTTCTGTTTAGCACAATCGTCTGCTGTCAGGATTTTTTTAAATTCCAAAATCCTAAAAACGATCAAAAACTCCCCTGGACCAAGGAGCTAATGCTTTTCTCAGGAAGCTTTTTTTCTTCCCAGGAAGGTTTTTCTGTTAGGTGTTTGTGGGAAAAATTCATCTTCTCTCTCATTATGCATATTTCCAAGATATCCTTATCCATGACAGTTGATTAGCCCTGAGGGTGGTATTTCTCTGTGAGGTATCATTGCTTTGCTGGTTGCAGACAGAGATGGAAAGGTCTGAGCTCCCAACAAACAGAATCGTAGTGTCCTACCCATTTTATGTGCCTTCCCTCACCATGTGTTAAGCTTTCTGGGGCGGAGATTCACTCCTGTTGTTTATTTTTTAGCAAAATAGGATCCTGTTTGAGCTGGGGTCTCTGGGCCTGACTGTAATGCACATCATGGCTAAAATAAAAATCTTTCACATGCCTTCCCTCACAACAGGACCCTTCTTGAGAATAAAGCTCATTTATTAGAGAAACACAAATCTGTGCTTTTTGAATGAGAGAGAGAAAATATCACACCATACAAACTGGCAGAAGACCAACTATGCCCAGGACAATTTATTTTTCCCTTTTGAGCTAACTTTCCAAACACCCTTTGCTCTAATTACCCCTTTCTTTCCCCACACACCAGTCAACCTGTTCCTCTTCTGGATTGTTTAGGCCAGGATTAGTATCCGTATGCCTGGCTTATTCTGATTTTACCTGCAGGTGCAGGTCAAAGAGCCAGCGGTTGTACTCCAGTAGGGCTTGCAAGACTCCTTGGTTAACCTTTGCTCCAAGACAAGGGGGTTGTTTTACGGAAATTCCTGCTACTCTGTTCCAGTCTCTGTGCTAACCAGCGAGGGAAAGACAGAGCTATTTTCCCTGAGCTTTCAAATGTCCAGTGGAACAAGAAAGCTACAGCCTCTTGAAAACTCTCTGGCTCAATCTCATAAATAATGAGAAAAGTCTCTGATTGTTGCCTTGGCCATGTTAAACTTCTCTTCAGACAACAAGAAAATTCATCTTTCCTATTAATCTTCCTGACTTTGATGCCAGATTCATGGGATATGGTCTGTTTGTCCTGAGAAAATGTTATCTGAGTCAATATTTAGAGAGAATAAGCCTTAATCACAACATAGTTATGCTTCATTAAAGAGGTTTTCCATTTGCTTCATTTGGAAAATAATGCAGAATGTACCAGAAGTAAACAAACAGGGTAGATTTCCTATTCATGAAACCCTTTCTTTCTTCCATAGAAATAAAGGGCTAATTACTTGTTCAGAAGCCTTTCTTTTCTTCCTTCAGAGGAGGAATAGGGATGCATTTCCTCGACCTCGCTAATGTAGATACGCCTGTTGGGTGGTGCCCAACTCCTCCTATTGCTGGTGAGTAGACCCAGAATGACACAGACTGTTGTCCTCTTAATCCTTTCTTTAGGTACTACCTAAAAATGGTGTTCATCTGTGATCCTCCTCTGGTCATGAAGACCATTCTGAAAAACCTACTTTTAGGAGTGGCCCAGACCTTGGTGTACTCCCAGGTCTCCCAGGGGTGTAGCTCAGGTTGTCCGTAGATCCCATCTCACCTTCAGGTGGAAAACATCCAAGGAACGGTCCCCTGCCTGCCACCTCCTAAGTCCCCAGGACTCGTATCTCATCTTTGGCCCCATGGCACAACCACAGGGAAAGTAGATGGAGGGGCTGAGACTGGTCTAAGCAGCTGGTCCTTTCACAGCTGGGCACATGCTAAAGGGCAAGTCTCAGGAGCACGAATATATAGAGCAGAGTGCAGGCATGGCAAATATGGCCCCAAAGCCCCTCTACACAGCCATGTGGCTGTATTACCATAGTAACTGACCATTCAGCTGTCCTTAATGTATTTCTTTCTTCTCACAACATCCTGGCAAGGTAAAAAAGTGCTTTTGTCTTCGTGTTGCACAGAGGAACCTGTGCGCAGTGGCTCACCCAAGGGCACGCAAGCAGGCTGTAGCAGAATGATGCTGCCTTGTCTCCCGCAGCCTGAGGCAGCACAGAAATCATGGCATTTTCCTTCTTTCTTGCACTAAGGAAATAGGTTGCAGCTCCTTCTTCACTTGCTCTTACCCTCCATCCCTGAGCACAGACTAGACTAACTGGGGAAGGATGCAGGGAAGCTGGCGGTGGAGGGAGGCCAAGCGACGTGTCGGAGTCCATCCCCTTCTCCGGGGCATGGAAAAGCAGATGATTTTGCCTGCAGTGCTCATAAAAAAAAATTGATTTCTTTTGTCTCTTTCCTGAGCAAAGGCCAGTGCTGAGCCTAGCAGATTATTCAATAACATCCCATAAAAATATTAAACTTCTATATCGGAACCAAATTAAAATTGTATTTCATGATGTGAACAAAGGTACCCAAGTCAATTTCATTTCTCTCTCCCTCTTTTTTCAAATTTAATATCACACAGAAGAGAGAAATGAAATCTGTATTTAAATGGCTGTGGAACATTGCGCATTAAAGTGCACAGCAAGTCACTCCCTAAAGCACTCCATATGATATGTAAATCTTTTGATCTTTCACAAAATGCATGAGTTCCGTAAAGAATAATGAGTACTAGCTTGGGAAGTACAATATTGACTGTCACTGTAGTGCACTTAGCCACAATTATTATTTGCATGGCTTTTGCAACATAACTGGAGGGGAGAGTCCTGTGAATATTTTTAATGCATTCTAATAGCTACTAAAAGAGATTTTATTTTATAATAGATGCATTCTTTCTTTGGGGTCTACAAGCTTTTTTTTTTTTCAATTTATTCATTACATTTTTTACTCTTTATAAGAAAGCATCTATGGGGAAAAGCAGAAGAGCATACAAGTCCTGAGGAAAGAAACAATTGACATCCTGCCCTGCCATTAGCTGCAATAAAGCAGGGAAATCGACAATAACGTTTATTTATTCCTTAAGCCAATGAGCAAAGTTTAACTTGATAAACGATCTTAGGTATGATCTGCCTGAGGGAGCCTGAAGTGATAGTCCCCCTTCAAGGCATTTCTGAGAACTGCCCAGATCCTCTGCAAGGTGTAAATGCACGGAGATCCCATAGGATCAGTTTGTCAGTGACCGCTGAGGTCAGTGGGGCCTTTGGCACCAATCCAGCACGTTGGCTCTGACTTTCAGCGTGGAAAGGATTTAAACGCATCAGCCTGGTGGCAGTTGCTGCTTATTTCCAATACCAGTGATGGGGAGGGAGAAGCTGAGCCATGGCAGTCTGCATGCTAAGCCTTTCTCATCTTTCTCTCCAGCTCTCCGGGGACGCATCAGCCCAGACCCCTCCTGGAGCTGGGGAGCTGAACCCTGTCTTGCAGAAGAAGAGATTTCTCCCATCTTTCTTGTGGACAAAAGCATCCTGTTTGTTCACCCAGGAGATGAGAAGACCGCAAGCTCATGGTGCAGGAAAGTGAGGTAGGAATAAAAACCACATTAAATAAAGTAAAATTAAAGAATTAACTTATTACACCTCTGCTTTCTGGTTTTCTTCCTGAAGCTCTCAATATCTCTCTGAAGGCCTATTCCAAGTAGCTCGATGCATTTTTTACTTGCATTACAGCAAAGTCCAGAAGCTACAGAGCAAGGTTAGAGTTGGTTGAGCTGGCGGGAAGATGGTCAGCGCTCCCAGGAACACAGCAAGTGGGCATGGATGGTGCTGCTGTTCTTGGGTTGGATAGGCAAAGGCAGATCATTGACAATGAGCATTTGTTGTAATGCAGAAATGATCGAGTGCTCCAAAGAGGCACTCAGTGAAGTCAAGTGCTGTTTTACCATTGACTTCTCAGGGAGCAGCACACCCATACATGTGACAGATCCTGTGTGTGACCAGGCACTGGGGGCCTGACACCTCTTTGGTACACAGTTGACCCAGTCAGCGGGGCAGATTTACAGCTGAAGAAACAACACATGCGCCAAAATCTAGCCTGAAGATCGGTCTACGTCCCTGGTGACTGCTTGGTCCAGAGAACAGACCTTTCCTTGTATCAGGCAACAATGACTCTTAATAGTTTGCCTAGATCCGGTCTCAACGTCCAGTCTGCAAGGAGAAAGTAATGTTTTGTCTGTTTGTGCTCCAGTTTCTCTGATTGTAAAATAGGCATAATGCCATTTTCTTTCTTTATAAAAGCACTTTGAGGGCCAGGGAAGAAAAAGTTGTAATTAATGGTATAGCGCACTGCAATAGAAGATTGGTCCTCTGATTTGAAGCAGGCTTCAGGAGGCCAAGGTGGTAAAAGACAGTTTCTGAGCTCACTGCAGAATCAAAGCCCGTTTTCATCCAAAACAGGATTTGTGAAAATTTTTTCAACCTGTTCCAGCTTCATCCCAGTCTAGAAAGGACACAGGACTTGAAAAACTAGTTCTGTCCATGGCAAGGAAGTGTCAAAATCCCTTTGTCTGTTTGACTACTTGGTTTAAACTCTGACACATCATCGGGACGCGCTGTTCCCATTTTGTCATTGCTCTTATCGTTGAAGATTTGACTCCTGCTCAGCGTTGGTCATTCAGTTGGTCTTTAAAGGACTAATGAGACTAGTGCAGAGGATGATTTAGATCTTGTGAAGTGAGCTAATTCTTTCTGTTTTATTTCCTGGTGCTGAATTGCCCTACATTTTCTGGTATAATTTTGAGTTTCCCACCTTAAAAACATTGTTCCATGCACAAGCCCATCTTTAACGGTGAGAAGACAAATGAGTTTGGGCTGAATGCCCATATTGTTGTCTGTAGAACAAGAACAAAATTGTTGATTTTGAGGCTTTCTTTTTTAAGCCTGCACCACCAGGATCATTTCAAAAACAGGATTCCTCTGTGAAAACGTTTGTCAGAAATAAGCTGCACCGGTTCCCAAAAATCTACTGAACTTGTTTACCTGGTAAGACTTGTAGTAATTTTCCATAACATATTGCCATTTATCATGCTCTGGAAAGGCGCTATAGTGCTTTCAAGAGGAGAAAACCAGGAAAGATTATTCATTTCACATCCTCATGCAATTCTTTTGTAGGTGGCTTTCAACAAAGGGTGATATTGGATTACATTCATTTTGGTTCTTAATAAACTAGTAAATCTCCCATTGTTCTATGTTGTCCAATTATAAAAGCAATGAATATGAGACTAAGCACTTCAAGATAACCATAGCTTTAAAGATAGACAAAAAGCTTTATAGATTAGGATCAGAATAAAACTGCCATTTTTGTAGCATTTTGATGAATAATATTTCGTGAATTAAAGCGTTCTCTCTTAGGAATGTCAATAAATTACTCTTTAAGTAGGAACCACTGCAAATCTCAGGAAGAGTTTCCGAATATCTAGGGTGCTGAAAAGGAAAGGAAGTAAATCCTTCCTAGAAGTCATTCCCTTGCTGTCTGAAGAGATGATTATGAAGGGTATTTCCTGATGTCTGTTTGCCTGTAGGAGTCATCTGTTGGGATTTTCTTGTACCATTTCTGTTGCCTTCCCATTCAGGATGTGGTGCATTTTCAAACATGCTTCTTAGCTACATTGTGTTTCAAGAATTGAATCTTCAGTACTTTGTAAAGGCTTAATTGGCAATAAAAATTAGCATTTTGAAGTCAGGATTTGCTTATTTTGCTTGGTCCAAAGCAAGAGTTTCCAAAGTTGAAGAATTGCTTCTGAAAGGTCTCTGGAGGTAATGAAGAACAACATTGGCAACTGGTTTAAATACACTGGGCAGGGGCTGGACCACTCTACTAAAATTTTAAGCATTGAAAGCTGTGGAAAGAAAGGGTTGCAAACCACAGCTGTAAATACTGCAGACCAGAGTGCTCTGTGGGCTTGTGAACTGGGATCATTGCCTTACTCTTCTCAGTAAGAAATCATGAGACATTTACAAAAACATCTATTAATCTATTAATTGCCAACAGATTCTTTGTCAGCTAATCCCTAATGGAAAGTAGAGCCCTCCACCCCTTTAATCCTCATAATCCTACCTTGCATGCAACTTTCCAAAATTGTGATGTGGAATGGCTTAATACTGTAAATTTGTCCGTTGAGAGAGAAGAAGCAATGACATACGGCTCTTTCCAGTGGTGCCACAGGATAAATGTCCCATCCAGTTGCTCATCCTAGTTGTATGTTAAAGCACAATATAAAGGCAATGTACACCACAGACGTCAGTTTGGTAGAGAGGAAAATACATAGTGAAGAGATACAGAAAGATGCACATGGACAGATGTGGGGTATGTCTAGATACCTGAGCCCAAGCATTAAGCCTTTGTCTCGTCTACGTGAAGGTCCAGCACACATCTCTTCCCTTGGCCTGGGCTAAGAGGAATTTTTGCATCAGAAGACTGCTACAGCCCTGGAGAAAGCCTGAATCCTCTCGTTGAATGCAGCCTGGGAGGGACGCCATGCTTGGCAGATCTGGGAGCAGCATTAGTGGCATAGCTCAAAGGAGAAATGAAGGGTAGAAGAGAAGATGCTTCCCTGCAGTCAAGCCTCTCCTCACGTCCTTACCCTCTCACTGCTTCCCAGGATTTCAAGCATCTTCATCTCTTTCCCGATGGCTCTTCCATTCAAGATTGAGCTGCTGGGTAAAAATAATTCTTGTGCTCAGGATTGTCAGTCACATCATGGGACCATGCCTGAAACTGCAATCACACTTTTTGATCAGTTCTGCTGAAACAACCTGTTGTCTTTTATAATAACATTTCCATTGGGAATATTCAGATGCTGAGGCTAAAAAGAACCATTTCATAGCATACAGACAACTACACACGCAGTGACTTTGCTTTTTTATCTTTTTGATTTTCTGGTGGGTGTATTTGCCTGAGTTTTTTTTCAGACCACATCCATCTGCTTCATAGTTCTTACAAAAGCTAGTTTACATGCCATAATTGCCATTAAAAATGTGGAGAGAAAGCTCGTTGCACAAATACATTGTTTTGCTCCTTTTAAAGCACACAGAAGCTACAAAACTACATGAAGCTGATGATGGACGGGTTTATTTAATTATTACTTTCAGAAACATGTTCTCTATCTTGCCCATAGCAGGTGCAGGCTGTGACGTGGCATTTGCTCTGGTAATTATGCAGTTTTTTGTAAATAGCAGAACAAGTCAGGATGAAAGATAGCACTGCCCTTGGGTTGTGGGAAATTATTCAGCTTTCTCTTCACCAAATTTCAAATGATACGTTTAAATGATAAGGTCACTTTGATTCCTGTTGCACCTCCCACCCCCCCACTCTTACTCCTATGACATGAAACTGGGAGAGAGAGAGGGAGTGGGACTGGAGGATGGATACGTGGAAGGGGCAGTTTGTGGTGGATGTTGTTATTGGAGCAAGTTACAGCGGGTGTGTGAATGATAAAGCTGATTTGGGTACGCTGTGCTGCAGTATAGCATTAAAGGACACTGGGATGTAAGAATTAAGGTGGTCTTTTGGTAAGGCTAGTGCTTTCCCAGGTGAGGCACTGCAGCTAACCTTCCAGCTATATGCCCACAGCCTGTCTTGCTCAGGTGTCCTCCAACATCCTCCATCCTGTGCTTCATCCTGCTCTTCTTCTGTGTTTGAAGGAGTCTGTACTCAGAGTTCAGGCCATTCTCCAGCATCCCCATCCCATGTTTCTTTCCCTAAGCAAGGAATAAGTAACAGGTGCTGTGCAGGCGGATGGGCGTACTCAAATTCTTCTCTAAGAGGAAGACAGCCAACAAAGAATGCCAAGGCAAACATCCCCCGGTCACCAGGAGATCCTTCCACAGAGAAACGGGATCTCTAAAGGGCCTTTGTCGTCCTCTGCTTGTAAACTGTTCCCTGAACATCTCCTCCCCTTGGGTCCAAGAACACAGTATGTGGCTCATGGCTGTCAGCTACATTCAGATTTGGAGCTGGGGCTCTAAGGGAGTAGCTGCCCCCTTTCACATCAATTTAAGATAATAGCAGATCAGCAACTAAAGCCTATTCCTGTAATCAGCTCAGAGCAGATCCACAAACAGCTCTTTTGCAGTAGTGTAGAGCTTGCATGCTTCCCAACGGCTTGAGCAATGTGAGGATGTGTAAAATCTCTAGGCAGTATTTCCAAACTTGGGTGCCTAAAAATTTCCATCAGGGCCAACATTTTCAAAGCCAGCTAACAACCTAGTGAACTTCTTTTGACTACTCAGTTTGGTCCCTTTGAAGTGGTTCAGCTGGGTTACCCGGGACCACTAGCCACCCTGGGTAGGTCCTGGGTCCAAAGCCACATCTGGGAGATTTGGTGTCTTAGCACCTCCACCTCACGCTGCTGCGAGCTGCCCGATGTTTTATCAGATGTACTGATGTACTTGCACTTTGCATTGAAATCAATAGGAATTGATGGTGTTTGGCACCTCCTGAAGACACAGTCTTGCTTACTGATGGCAGTGTGTAAATAACAGGTTCTGAAATAGGCACCCTTTGGAAATGTTAGCTTCTCTGCTCTCTATCCAGTGTGCAATGAAATGAGAATAAACCTGACAATGAAAATGTGTGTTCAGTTTATATAAGAGCTTAGCTGAACAATATAATGTTTCAATGGAAGGTGCAGAGTACGTATATGAATGAAAATCAGTTGATTGTTACCATGTGTCTATCAAAATGAAAATAAGGTCATTCACAAATCTTAACATTTTATGGAGGGGAGGAATATTTTTTTTAATTAGGATTAAAAATATTATCTACTTAAAACGTGTCCATGCATATAGTTCTGGCATAGCCTATGGCAACACCTATAATTTTAAACTAAAACTGTTTTTTTCAAGAAGGAAGTAATTTTGAGTGATAACTAATTTAGATAGTGCTAATTATATTGGTTGGAACTTGCAAGGGAGTCAATGGATAAAAAGTTGATTAAAGCAAAGTTATAAAACAACAATAAAAAGCTCTAACTCTGCTCTTTAAGATGTTCTGAACATTTTAATGTTTGTTCCTGCCAGCCCTCTTAGCTGGGCTGGAAAGTGAATGTTTCCGTACACTTGTTTGAAATTAAACAAGAGGAAAAAGACCGACCTTTTTGGTCAGTTTAAGAACAGTGGGTGTATTCTACACCCTGAAATACTGCTCAAGATGATGTAATAAGTTACACAGCAATGTCACTTATCGGATCCGTTGGTTGTCTGTGTTTTGAACCAATGGTCAGTGTTACTGTGGCTGAGACAAGCAAGGAGGAGTAGCTGATAGGATTTGTGAACATTTCTCTCTCTTGCGGCAATGCAAGACATTGCCTGGGGTTGCTCACTATAGATTCTTCCAAGTGCATTAGATGTCTTAAGATGTGATGGAAATACAGCTGGACCCTACATTTATGTAATTTCTTCTGGAAGTTCTTGTGCAGCCTGGATCCCATGGACCAAGAATGCCTCATGTCTACTTCCAGCTGTTTCATCTTTGGTTTTACATCTGCAGTGAACCCTGCAGCCTTGCTGGTTCACAGCTGGACATGTAGTCTCTAATGTAGGAATGGACAGATCCGTTCATGGCTTTGTGGCCATGAAAAGCACAGGCTTGACAGCTTTGTCTATGGTGGAGGCAGTTAGGGTTCCTCTGCCCAGACTAAAATCCTGGCTTTCTCTATCTTCCAGTTCTTCTGCTGGAAAAGTGAGTTTAACTGACCCTAGAAGAGAGTGACCAAAGCACAGACCTTGAGAGGATGGGGAGAGACAAATGAAGAACAAGGTGTAGTTAGTTCTAGTTGAATACTAATTCTGTCGATCAGCTCACTCTGTTTCTCAAGCCATGTGTTCCTTACCCTCTTGGCTGAATAATTTACACAAGAAGATGGTAAGGTGAGTTTTGAAAAGTGAGTTTTCCTGAGAAATCGGGAAGATCTGACTGAGTTACAAAAAGAAACAGCTGATGCTTTTATCCTAACTGCTGGATCTTGCCTGTGAGTGTCCTGGTTTCCCCCAGCTGTATGTGATATCTCTTCCCACCACGCCGTTGCTTGTGCTCAGAAGTTTCTCCTACAGGAGCTACGCTTTTGTGCTCTCCTTTGCTCAAATTTTGCTATTTCTTGGAAAGAGAAACAGCCCAAAGCCTGGAATTGCCTCACTTTGTGCATAAAGGTGGGCTGTTGCCAGCTGCAGAGAAGTGGCCCTGGATGTCTCCTGCTGCTACTCGGTGGAGCATTCCAGGCCAGTGCGTTGCCGTGAGGGAACAGAAGGCAGCAGAAGTATAAGGCAATATAAGCGCTCCTGATGCTTCACTTGTGTGCTGCTCCTCCTAACCAGCTGCATGAAGGTTAGGTTTTTGCATTTTAGGCTGTTTTCCTACGCAGATAATCATCACTGTGCACAGTGAAGACCGTGTGTGCCTAAAGATTTTGTGTGTAACACAAAAGTGATGAGGTAATTTTACCTTTCTGGTTCAAATTCAGCGTTATTATTACTGGTGTTTCTAGGGCTCATATTTTATTTTATTTTAGCACATATTTGCTTAATATACAATCCATGGCACCCTACGAGCACTTTAGCATTTTGAAATTATCAAAAGAAGGGGTAGATGTTAAAAGAAAGGGAAAAGCAAATAGGAAATAGAGATATTTAATATACATCAGCTAGATTGTCTGTAAGCAGCCTGGCATAATTCATCCTTTAATAGAGCTGTAAGAATAATTAATTTTTCAGTTCAGTGGTCAAACTGAAAAACTGTGAGGGAGGAAGGAGAGGAGGAGAGTGGGGTGGGAAGAAACAAGGAGAAATGTTTGGGTCAAACTTAAATAACAATTTCTCATTTTCTCTCACTGAAGCGAAACAAACACATGTATTATCTGTTCCTTTGAAAAATGGCCCTAGCTGAGTTTCTAAACAAAACCTTCCTTCTAGAAGCAAGGCCTGAAGATCCTGCCTAGATGGTGGTGACACAGAACATCTTTGCTTTTCTGAAATTTCTCCTTCACCTTTCCTTTCCTGGCCAAGCCCACTCAATAAATTTACCGTTAGTGTGCAAAGACCTTTATTAAACATAGAATTTGTCAAAACCTGCTGCCCAGCTTCAGTGTGATTCTCCAGCATCATTTTCCAACACTTCTCAAACTGTGGACCATGTAAGATATTTTCTGCTGGAAGCAAGACCCCTGCTTTTAAGTCTACTAGCAGTAAGTTTGCTTTTTCTTAATGAACTTTTCAAGGATGTTCTAAAAGGATTCTCCAAGCCCGGAGGAGCACATTGCCCAGGGTAGGGGATGTACTGTGGATAAGGCCATGGATGATCTCAGAAGACCTGCGTTTTTCATCATGCCACTGCCATGAGTTGCAGTACGGGCTTTGTCCTATCTGCCCTTTCTTCCCTCTTGCAGGAGCCACTTGTTTTCACTGTATTACAAGCAACAAACCAGACCCAAAAAAATATAAATAGGTGCCTGGCTGATAAACTCATAAGGGTAAATTTCTTTGTGGGTAATCAGCAGAGATCCTAAAAAACAGAGACGCTTTAAAAGCATGCAAGCAAATGAGGTTGCTATAAGAAAAATCTTTGAAGGTGTATTATCCAATTAGTACTGATAGCTCTGCTAATATGGCAGCAATTAAAATGTTTGTGAAATAAATAGGAGAAGACCTAAATATTCTTTGGACTTACATATGAATAATGCTCTAATATCTGGTGGAATAATTATAATGAAGCTGTAAGTATTCTCTCATCAGTTGTTTACTGAAATAGCAGTCTATTTAATCAGTAGCAATGCATTCAAGGTGACTAAATATTAAATATGATTGGCAGCTTACTGCTTGGACTAAAACGATTAAGTAACATGAGAAAGAAAGTGACAGGTGACTTCAGTCCCCTCGAGGAAACATGCCCCAGCCAGGAAATGGGTTGAGACTTCTAATAGTATTGGTAACAAATAAGTGCTGAAATGTTTGCTTGCAGCAGTCAGTCTGGAAAGGAATGCAAATCCTGTTATACATCTTTTTCATCTTGGTGAGGTTGCAGTGGCAGCACTCGCCAGCTCTGAGGTACTGTGCATTTTAACTATCCTGCAGAGACACATGCTTGCTTGAGTTGTGTCAGTTTGCCATGCCAGCAAAGCCACTCGAATCCTCAGCGCTGAAGCAAATGCTATTGTCCCTGTGCAGACTGGCTGAGCCGTTGTGGCCTGATGCAGCATCAGTTGCGTGGTCTCCCATGTTCACCCTTTTTGGAGTCTTTCCTTGTTACGTATCCCGTTGCTTTGGATTCAGTTAGACTAACAGAGGTGGGGGGTGGGGGGGTGAGGGGTGAATTGCAAATCGATTTCAGGAGCCTCCAAAGGTCAGTGTGAATTGGCATTTGCCCCAGGCTCTGATCTGGCGTTGCTGGTTGCAGCTCTGGAAAGGGAATACGGCAAGCAAGGCATTTCCAGCACACTGTTTCACACAGGGATGCAAAGCGATCCTTTTGCTAAACTTCATATCCAATGAAAGAATTTGCCACTTCGGGTAAGTCCATGTTTCTATTTCTAGAGGGCTGAGGTTCCTAAATCCCTGCACTAATGCGAGCTTCCACTCCAGTGTGCACCATATCCTAGTTGCGTGTTAATTGTATCGAATGCTAACTCAAAGCTCAGGTAAGGACAAACATTTGCGAGATGTCCACACCAGAATATGTGATAGTGTCACCTTCCCCTGGGCCGCATCCTGATAACCTCACTAGAAGAGCATTTTGCTCCCTGGCAGGCCCATATCAAAGCACCGTTCTTCTTTTCCCAGCATGACAAATTCTCACCCTGCTGCTGGCGAGCCCCAAATTAAAACTAAGAAATTGAGGCACAAGTTAGAATGAGAAACTGGCCAGGGTTGTGCAGGATAGCCGTAACTGGACCAAAATCTGAGTCCAACTATTCTGTCTTCCTTCCCAACACCCTCTTTTCTAGCTGGTCCTTCCAGGTTATCACAAGCATCTTCCTCCTTTCTGGTTCTGTGGGATAGGTGTTGAACCTTAAATCTGCTGCATGGCATGCTGTAGTCATTGCTGCTGCTGTCTGCTTCTCAGCCGAAGTAGCCCAAGAAAGAAGTTGGGGAGCTTGGGGCAGCTACAAGGGCAGGAAGAGAGACTCATTTCTCTCTCCGTGTCCCTAATGGGATCCTAAGTGTAGTATAGACATGAGTGTCAATGCCCTTTTACACAGAAAATAGAGAATGAATTCCAAACAGTACTGGAGACAGCTGACCCTTTTAGCACAATGCTTAAATATTCTAGAGCCGTGCCAAGGCAGCATGTGCAGAGTAAATATTTTAATCCCTAATTAATCACTTTGGTTAGATTGGTAAAACAGAAGTCTAATGAAAATAATTTGAAATTTCCTTCATGAATAATTGCATTGTTCAAGGGATTCTGGGAAGAGTCAACTGGCTGACCTTCCATTCTTGGGCTGCTCTATTGCTATGAGACTTAATTTGTGTCCTTCAACCCTTTTCAGTCACCGTCACGAGATTAGAAATACCTTTCATGCAGTTTAGCAGCAACTATGCAAAAGGACAGTGCAGTCAGCAGAGAGGTAAGAAATTAGCACATGCTTCCCTGCGGCGAAACACATACAGTATGGCACATAGGACAGGGGCAAAGCTTCTTTTCCACTCCGAGTCCCTTTATTATGTCCTGAACATGATGGATTGCGTTGTTTATTGAAGTATTCATGGCCATTTTTAATTAGAGATGTGAGGTCTGCGGGTGCCAGGGCTTTGGGTATTTGCAGGATTGGGAAAGAATTTGCTTGTTGATAAGTCCTGGTGACCGGCACCATTGTTGGTCCCGTGGCTCCAGGGGAATTTATTTCCTCCTGCAGGTCCTGGCTTTCCGGTGGCCCGGTGTTAGGCTCCAATCCTGTCTGGACAGGATGGGTTGGCTTGTAGGACCAGGCCTGACCGGTCCAGTGAGAGCAGAATTACACCCTCCCTGCTCACTTCAGCTTGCATTTCTCTACTGACCTGCTACAGTTTGCTGTGGAGGGATGATTTAAGTGCAGCAAGGTCTGTGGTCCTTCCACAGACTTTCCCCTTGTTAAAAACCCCCAAATATACTGTCCCCTATCTCAGTATAGTTTTTCTTGTGCATGATGGCTGCAACAAAGGATTGTGCAGCTGGAACTCTTCATGAGAACAAGTTATGTTGTGCAGGCAAGGATTTAAAAATACATCTTAAATTGATAGACCTGTGAGCATCCTTTCCAAGGGGGGTCTTTCCCCAAGCTGTTGTGGAGCAGACTTGTTGTTGTTTGCTGTAGAGCTGCAACTACTGTGTCTACTAAAGGTGGAGTTTCTGCGGAGAGGGCAATAGCATCACACACTGCAAAGCTGCTGGGTTTCTCTATGGTTTTTGTAGAGTTGCTTCTTACCCAGGATGGTGTGCCCAGCCTTTGAAGTGGCCACCAAAGCATGTGGGATTCATGTGAGTGTGCAGGTCAGGGCTTTACACTGCCTGCAGTGGTGCGGGCGGACAGGGAGCGAGAGGCGGGCCATGTTACGTGGCTGCTCTGGATGCTGCTTGTCCACAGCAGTTGGGTTGGGCATCTTCTTGCAGTCGCTTGATCCCAACTCAAACTCCAAACTCTGCTGTGTGCTCCTCAGAGCCTGCGGCTGAGAGCACGAGCGGAGGAAAGCAGGATGGGGGGAAGAAGAAGGAGCAGGGGGGCGAGGAGGATGGGCAGGAGTGTAATTAATAGGGGCTGGATTTCAGGCTTAGGGAGGTGAGGAGGGTGGTGGGGAGCAACTGTATCGTATGTAGTTCAGAGAGGGAACGCAAAGGTTTTGCAAGTAAGCGGTCATGAAGTACGTGGCAGGAGGATTGACAAAGGCAAGGTGGCTTGGATCCTGATTTGGGGGTTGGTTGTCTAGAGGGGAAGAGTAGAGTTACGAGTATGGGTCAGAGCTTTGCTTTGGGAGAGAGAAAGGTGTGGTAGAAAATGGTTTCTTGGGCCAGGAAACATGGCTGTCCTTACCAGCGCCTCCAGCAAGTTGGGGATGCATGTGAGCATGGCTCAGAACAGGAGCTGGTGAAAAACTCCAACAGAAAGTGTTTCCTATCTATCAAGGGAATGATCTTTGAGACAAACAAACAAAGTTAAAACTTTGATTTTCTTTTAGAGGACAAATAATAATCACTGTTCTTCTGCTGGTGGTTTTACCTGATGAAGCTGAACTTTTTGCAATGATTATCACTTCATAGCATCTTGCAGACTCCTCTTTCATTTGTGTTTTCTCCCACATTCACTATTTTACTTTTCTATTCGTCTGCGCAGTTGTCGCTTATCAGCCATGGAAATTTACAGATATTAAATTAGCTACAGGAGGGCTCTGATATTGTTCCCTCGATGCTAGAGAAACCTATTGAGAACTAAAGGAAAAATTATTAATGAAAACTGAATGAGAAGGCTATAAAGTTCAAAGTGTGTTCCCTACCTCACAAGATCTGGATGCATGCAAGATTTCATGACAATTACTCATAAAATGGTATATTATGTTTTGCTTCTTCAGCCAAAAGCATTGTTGAACTATTTTCATTCAGTGCAAAATATATTGGATGATAACGATAATTAATGTACTGAACCATTTAACAAGGAGATAATGAAGGATATGAAGGGTTTCTTATAAAAAACGTGACCCTCACCACAGGACTTGAACTTGCTACTTTTGACAATACAAAGCAAAGCCTCTACCCTCTAGGCTAGAAAATGTCTTCTCCAGTTGAGATGAAGATCATAAAAGAATGTCATGAAAATGAACCTTGGTTTTATGTCTTGAAAAAAGGGTGTGGGGAAGGAGACTAAATCTGTGAGTGTCTCCAGCAACAGGGTAAATACTCAGCAATTTGGGTTTTTAGGGTGACTATGTCTGGCCAAAACAGAAGATAAAGCTTAAGATCTTACCTTTCCACTATGATGCTGATGCTCGGCACAGTAGAGTCTTTCTATGTGATCATAAACTAAAGCTAAATAAAACCAAGTCCTGCTTGTGAAGGAAACAATACAGAGACTCCTTGCAAGCCAGTGGAGCTTTTGCCAGTGTGGAAGTTGCCTACAGACATCTAGCACAGATGGCAATAGGAGCTTGAAGGACAGAAGTAGAGACTCAGTCTCCAGTGTGCAGTAAATCAGCCTATATTTTAAACCTGTGCCTGGTTTCAGTATCATCTCATGGTGAATTCTGCATATTGCCCCTTAAGCAGGACGTGGACAGTCTGGAAGTTCAAGGGGAAAGTAAAGGAAAACAAGGGGTGAATCCATGTCTGCCCATTGGCAGAGCCAGTAGGGCCAGCCAGGAAGAGTCAGAAGCTCCTGTGTCTTTTGGCCTTGCTGCGGCAGACTGAGATTTGTTCAATAACACTCAGCTTTCCTCCAAGAAACAAGAAAAACGTAAAATAAATTGAAAAATTAAAAAGACTGATTCTTTTGCAATTCTCTCATATATTATTATTTTGACAGAAAGGATGTAAGAGAGAACGGATAAAGTTAAAGTTTGCTTTTCAGCCTAGATTTTCTAGTTCATGCCTTTGCTCTATATTGAGGGAAACCAGCTAGAGCTGTTACTGAATTTAGCCAGAATACCTGAACCAAAATTGTAATGAATCTAGGAGGCTGAAATCAGCTTCAGCGCCCCAAAACCCGCCCTGCGTTATGATCTGAGGATGGACAAACCTGCACCCATCCAGAAGACAGAACTGAGCATCTACAGCCCTACAGCGGTCCAGAATATTGACCCAGCATTAACATACATGGACCTTATCAACAGCCGTGACCTAAATACAGGGAGAACCACGTGCTGTCCTGAAAATCAGAGCAAGTGCCATTGCTAATACTGGAGAGGCTAGAACCTTGTCCAGAATATTGAACAGAGCACAGAGAGCACTGAAACCCATCTGAAATCCTGGATGAAATCCAGACAATATTTTTGCAAATTAAAAACTGGCATGTCAGAGAAATACGGTCAGAAACTACAAAGGCATGGGAAGCCTGATGCTCTGTGCAGCCTGCTGACTCAAACTTGCTGCTCTGGGTTCCTAGCGAGCCATTTTAATTGAAAGTGAGAGCGTCTGCTGCAAAAGGTTGGGAAGTCCTGCTCTAATTGACTCTTTCTGGGGTTAACTGTTGCAAAGAACGAGTCAGATCCCAGCTCCGCAGTCAGCACCAGGAGTCAGTCCTCCCCCATCATTAATTACTTTGGTTACATTTCTTAATCAGCACCGCTTGGATCTATCCGGCGAGATCCCTGGCACCATGCCAGCACCGCCACTCTGACTAGATAAAATACACCGCACGGGTAAGGGGAGGAGGGCAAGCTTTGCTTGTTATTTCTTCTTGCTTTGATGCTGAATGGGTTGGTTTTCCGACACAGACCTTTTTGTATGGCTTCTTTCTTCAACAGAGCCGCAGGATTGTTGTCATTGTGGCTTTTGTTTGGTTGTTTCTTTAATCGACCTTCCAGCATTTCGGAAGGTTGTAACTTAAATGAACCGATTCCTGCGAATGGCTGTGTCTGGGCACTTTTTCCCAAAACGTCAGCTAACCACAGATCTTGACACAGCTGGAAATTAAGGCAAGGGTGAGGACAAAGAGGCCCTTGAGACTTCTCCATGCTAAATCCCAGCTATCTGCCTATGACACTTTCTGTGCAACAACTGGAAGGTGGGACTCCATCTGCACCTGCACATTTCATGGAAAATTGGGGCCTTGAGCCAGACAAGTCACAGACCTAGAAACACGGGCTTGGAGGGTCTGGGTCCCAGCAGAGCAGCAAGAAGGGAGCAATACATGCCTTGGAGCACAGAGCCATCGTGTCCTGCCTTGCTCAGGGCCTCTGCCTGGGAGTTTTCTTTGGGTTCCTCACCCCATTTTCATCCCCTTGCCCCAGCATACTGTTTTCAGCTGAAGACTTACAGTTTTGTCCTCGCCAGGTTAAGCAGGGGGGCTGACACCCACTCCACGCAACTCCTAGGGACTCCTCACCAGACATGTACGGATTGAAGAGGATAGGAGAAAAGATGTTATACCTTCATGTTGCACTTCTCTTGCAGGCAGAGGGTAAAGCCGGGACATTTTCACAAGTTGGCTCCTGGGAAAGGAGGTTTCCTACAGGGAGACCCCTTTGTGTCCAGGAAAGGTGTTTATGGGAACTGGGCAGCCAGCTACTGAACTGGGGGAACCGCTAGATCCAGGGATGAGCACGGCTCCTTGCTTGGATCAAAGAGTTCAAGTCCTCTCCGCTGCCATTTGCTTTGTCGGAGGGAGGATGAAAAGCAAGCATGGCCAGTTTCAGCTTTTTGATCTCTCAGATTACGTTGTCTCACCATGAGACCAGTCAAGGGGGAGAGGCAGGGCGAACCCAGAACAATCACAGCACATTTACTGTAAGGGATTACATTTTTTTCCTTGGAAATTTCACAACTAACTTTAATTAACTTCTTCCAAAACCAGTAAATGCACAAGGTATTAGAGACGGAAAGAGTACGTGTGCGCGCGTCTGTTTGCTGGATGGGATTTTTGCAAGTTTCCCTTGGTCTAATGAAAATTTGCTTGGCCATCCCCATTGAAATAGGCTGTGGTCAAGCTTCAGGTGGGCTGATTCCCCGTTGCGTGGCCCCGGGATCACACACTCGTGCCAGGTGGTGATAGCTGGTGGGGGGTAGCCTTTCGCTGCTCATGACCCTATAGCCTGTGCAAAGCATGTGCAAAAAGTTAAAAAACTAGTGAGGTATATACTGCTAAGACCTCCCATGACACAGCTGTATTATTTCTTTAAATACACTCTTTGGGTCGTTGATGGCATCTCTGTTTTATACTGTTCCTGGCACAGTGGGACCTGCTTCACTGCCAAAACCCCTTAAGGTGCTGGTTTTGCTGTCACCCCTGCTTGTAAAATGTGTTATCTGAAACGACCTCTTCCTTGGCAGGATATCTTCTGAGTAGGTCGCTCACTACCTCTGCAAAATAGTGTGTGTTTCATTTGTCTGCATGGGGGTTATTAATCAAGGCTGTCATGAGCTCTCAATGAAACAAAGTCTTTGGATGCGAGGACTCAGAAAAATGGACACAGTGTACTCGCAAAATGTTCTTAGTAGCACATGTGAATTTCTTTGCACTCAAATTAAGCAGGATTAAAGCAGCTAAACTGTTGTTGCTCAGTTCTCTTGGATCATGTGACAAAGCCTGAATCGCTTTTAGTCACTGGTATAGGCCTAAGTCAGTCCCTTGATCTCCAAATTAATTTTTGAATTGAATGATTGTGTGGGGTTTTTTTGTCCTAATTGAGTCTTCAAGTGAAAAATGCTTAGCAAACAGATGGAAAACTGAGGACAAAAGGCTCTATTATATAATAAAAAAAGGGAGAGTTCACTACAACAGTTTGAAATTAGTACTTGGAGGCTCTATTTATTTTTTTCTTCATAAGATCCCAAACAGTAAGCAATACACAGTGTGTTTTGCACAGCTTGGTGGAAAACCATGGAAAAGGAAGAAGGTGGAAAATTCGTACGGGCAGCTCTCTTGATGGATAGTACAAAGTGTCTGAGTAATTTATTGATCCACTCATTTTTCTTTTATTGATATGGCAGAAGCAACAGTTTCTGCAGGAAGAAAAAGGTTTCAAGAAAGCAGTGCAAAGGTCAAAGGGAGTTCATGTATGTGCTCCTGAAACCCCCGAAATTTCCCCTGGGAAATGCACCGGCTCGTTTCAAGTTCTGCGGGACCCTTGCGGCACCCCGGGGTTTTCTTGCTGTTCCCCAGACACTGGGAAGTAACCCCCTACAGCTCAGGCTATAAGCTAACAAGCTTTAAAATTGTACTGAGCAGGTCTCTATGAGGTCAGGACCCTGCTGTGAGAGGCACTGCATATATGTTGCATCCCAAAATTCGTATTTTCTGTAGCCTAACGAAGGGTGGAGGAGGGTGAGTGCTCTGCAGGCAGCTGGGCTGGTGAGCAGAGGTGCACCAGAGCTTGTGGCTCACTGATGGGGCAGAGACAGGCACACAGCACCCACCTCCTTTGGGACAGTAAATTAACTTTTAAGGAATTTCTTGTCTGCTTTATGCAGCCAAGAAGAGTTAGGGCTCAATCTTGTGCGTCTCTTGCTCTTGTTATTAGTTCGGGGGGCCGGGGAGGTGCTTTTTTTTTTAGCCTCGAGATACTGAAGCAAGGTACCTCATACCACTGTATTGCCTCTATAATTTTCTTTCTGGTGGGCTGCTTCTGCTTTCCAAAATATCAAGTTTGGCTTAACGGAAGAGGCAGTCCTGGACCACCTGAGACAGCACTGGACTGGAATGAGGGGGAAATAGATGGAGCTTCTTCAAGGTGCTCTCTTTCATTCCCAGGTGCAGAGCTAATTCATATGCCTCTGCTAATGAGCAGGAGTAAATGGGATTTATTGATAACTAGTGAGTAAATGGGATTTATTGATAACTGCTGAGGTCCAATTAGAGATCCAGATTAAAATGGGCCACCATTTAGCCAGTTGACTCCTTCACATACAGCTACTAGGTGACATTGCTCTTTGCCCATGAAATCCCTGTTGTTGCTCACTGTAGTTCAGCACAAAGCTCATCGCTGTAGCTGTGCTTGTACCAACTATTTTTCAACAGTTAGGGCACATATGTTTGCTAGATCTTTACCTCCTATAGTTCTGGCAACTGAATATTTTTAAAGCTATCCTGAGTTACAATCGTTGCTTGATATGATAAAAAAGAGATAAACCACCCAAACAGTAATTAATTTTCTTCCGCAGTCATGGGAAGGCCATCAGCTTTGTTGAGGTGCAGAGGCAACCAGCACCAACAAGAAACCAGAGAGTTGCCTTTCTATACCTTGGCATTTGCTTCTATGTGCTGCTGCCACATTTTGTGGGGGTTTCACAGTTTTGTGGTTGGATGGAGCTTGGACAGAAACCATCGCTTGTGTTGGGCTCTTCCATGGCCCTGCATGGTTTAGTCCTCTTTATGTGACCCGTGGAGCTGCTGTGTTCACCTGGGGCATTGGGATGCTCATAGACACTGGGTAAAAGAGTTTGATTGTGCTTATTCAAAAACCCCTCAAATTTCCTGGCATAATTTGTTGAAGAATGATAGAAAGGACCTGGCTAAGTGTGTCCATATATGTGTGAAAGGAATTTTCCTCAGTGAAGCATGTGGAAAATGCTTGGATCTTACCAAGTTTCACAGGAACATGCACGGTATCAAGTCCTTCTGCTGGCCTTCATGTCAATGGTAGTGTTTATCTCTCATTAGGATCTTGTCCTGCTCCTGTTGGAGTAAAGGGGTAGCTCTTGTGTATGGAGAGGGAGCAGGAGGATCTGGGCTAAAGACTCTGAAGAGGAAAAAAATTGGGAGAAAAGTAGTTGCAAACAGAGCAAGTAACTGCAACTTCTTTCCTGGGGTGAAGATGTGACGCCGAGTTCAGTACAAGTAAGACCTGGCTTTGTTCAGGAAATTATTGAAAATGGGATTTCAGCTGGATGGGAGACACTTGTTGGTTCTAACTCTTTAGTGAGATATTTCCACAGCCCCAGGGTTATACTGGTACTTGTGGTTGGTCTGCACTGCACCACATCCACGTGCTGCGATGCTTCCCGCAGCGGCTGCCCCCCTTCCCGGCAGGGCTGAGCACGCGGGAGCCTGGTGGGTTTGCAACGCCTGCGTCAACAGCCGACGCTCAGCAGAGCTGAACCACAAAACCAGCTCTGCTCCCTATCTGGGCTGCTGCCAGTGCACCCCACAGGTCTCCAAATCAGAACTAGTAAATGAACTTTCCTTTGTTTTCATGATTTTCCTGAATGAGAAGTTTGGGGAAGGCTTATTCTCATTTTGCCTGAAATAACAGCACATGAACTGGGGAGGAACAGGTCTAGGCTTTCGGTAGAGTTCAGAGTCCGCAACATCAGCAATTGTTTCTTGCCATCACAGTGTAAAAGTCTTTTCCCTTTCACTTCACATTATTTCTTTCTGCAGAACACTTTCAGTGCAGATAATGCATAGGAAGGTACAATACAGCCAGTTGTCTGAGAAGAGAAACCCGTTTTCTTCTAGTGGGTGGTAGGTAAGAATTGCTAATCCAATCTGCTTGAGTTAACGCAAAACAAGGATTAGGGTAAAGTTCCCGAATATGTTAATCTTCCTTTATAGGAGTAAACTTTAGCACCGCTATCAACCCTGTGGTTTATAGTTCATGGGAACAATGAACCAATTAAACTTGAGCAGAAAAAAATCTTGCACAAGTTTTCTGATTGTTACCCAATACTTTGAATTCTTTTGATTCTTAATTATTTGCCACTGTGTCATAGACGGAGGAAATAAAACGTTGTTTATTATTCATTAGACTGTTTCTAAACATATCCATAATTAACTGCATCTTATTGTAGTTGTTCTTTTCATCTCCCCCTCTATGAAAGTAGGTATTAAACGACACGTAAGGGCCTGGATAACAGATATAATTGTTGGCAGTGCAAACTGACAGCTTACTGGAATGGTTGTGCCTATTCATAGTCAGCTAGTTGTGAAAAAAACACCACCTGTGTGAAGAAAAGGAAAGGGTCATTCAGAAGCATTTCTCTTAGGTATCGGGAAAGAAAGATTATTTCATTTTTATAAATAGACACTCAGCGGCAAAATGTCCTCTGGCTTTACAATAGCAAGCCCATTCACAAAAGCTTTAAACACTGCTTTAGCCCTGTTGATATCCAAAATATTCTTATTTGTTGCTGGATCATATTCGCTGCTCTCATTTACAGCAATCCACACAACTTGGAAAATTTTACTGCGTATTCTGGATTTTCTTCTGCCTTTCAGATTTCTGACTGGGGAACAGAGCAAAAGGAGGATAATTGGACTTACCGTATGAGATAAAAATGTCAAGGATTTACTTTTAAATGCTAAAGGGTCTATTCTCCTTGTCAATACCTGCACGTGGATCTTAGGCACATCAGTTAGAGAAATGGAGTCCTAAAGCAAAAGTTACACGATAGGATTTCAGCAGCTTCCGTGCTGGTGGGTCAGAAAAGCCAGCTTCATTTTAGAGTGATCATGCTGATGTTATACCTAAGCAGCCTTTGACCCTTGCAATAAGTGAAAAATGCAGCAGACAGTCAGGGTTGTATTTGCAATATCAGTATGCACCTGTGCTTGTTACAGATCGAATCCCATTGTAATCCGAAGGAAACACTATTTCTGGGAGGTTCTGATGTCATCACTGCTTCTGAAAACCTCAGTGATTATCAAGAATTTAATTGTACCAGAAAAAGAAGGGAAGTAACCCTCTACCAAATACATTTTTGTGTACAATTTCATAGCCAAAGTTCCAATGCAACGTGATATATTAAAAAAGACTTGGGATGAAGCATGTCGGACACAAGACACAATGAATATTGCAATCCAGGCCACAGTTCAGTTTATTAAGTCACACTTAAAACGTCCTTGGTTAACAGAATTGCAGTTTAGGGAATATAACAGGGCACAGCTGGTCACTGGGCAGAGTATAGTCATCTATAGCAGAGTGCTTGTGAAAGGCTCATCTTATCTAGTAAAAATTCAGTCAACTTCTACATCCCCTTGGTGTAAAGTGGGCTCTCATACAAGGCACTGAACTGAACCCTTCATGCTGGAGTTAAACTTGTCAGCAGGAAGCAAGGACTCCTCCGAGGCAGTGACCGAGCGTTTAGTTTTTAGTCCTTTCATTCAATTCCCTTGCTTTCTGCTTTGCAGCTGGGAAGAGCAGACGACTTGGCCATCACCCTCCTCGGGAATGGCTGCTCCATGTCTCAACCCCCCGATTCATCTCTGTGCTCCCTTCTGCCACGCAAAAACCTATGGAAAAGTGCGAGTGAGGTTGGGGGATTTTTTTAGACCAGCATCAGTGACATCAACATAGCATAAGAAACTGCGATGCTCAGTGCATCCTCACCTCCCAACACAGATAATAAGGGACTCCTTCCCTGGATTTAGTTAGAAATAAAGCATACATAAGTCTCAAATGCAGCCAGGACATCTCTCCGAGCTTCGAGTGCACTTGCTATTTTCTGAGAGCTCAGAGAAGCACTTGGCTGCAGGGCGGCAGGTTAAGTGCAGTCTGTCTGCGGGCCAGAGACACAGAGGTGTAAACTGGGAGCGCTCCCAAGACGCCGTGTTACATCTTCTGGAGAGCTGCCCCGCTCTGTCAGGCTCCGCCGCGCCGGGACCCCATCCCGTGAGCTCCGGAGCAGCCCCGCGGCCGTTTGGAGCCAGTGGGAACAGATGGCACTCAGCACTTGGCAGCATTAGACCCCAAATCCCAGGTCCTTTTTTTTTTGTCTAACCACCAAAAATCCCTTTCAGTTCCCGAATGGCGAGGCAGCAGCAAAAACAAGGTGGAGCGAGACGCACCGGGCAAACCCGGCTGCTTTAATAAATTTGCAAAAGTAGCAAGTCCTCTTTGCAAGTCGCCCGGTGCACAGCAGAAATAGTCCAAGTTTGAGGCTGGGGGACTTTTCAAGCTTGTATCCCTGCTGTGGCATATAACAACAGACAAAAACCCCTTTCTGTAACCTCCGCTGGCTGCGACATTTGTTGGTGTCTGTGGATCTTATTCACAGCGCTTTGTGCAACACTAGTTCTAATGTAACTGTATTGTGGCAGGAGACTGGAGAGGGCAGCGGATCACTCGCTTGAAAACATGACCTTTTAATTTAAACAAAAGACTTGAAAAAATGAAAGTGGGTCTTAAATGCAGTTTAATCACTCAGGCGAAAGATGTCTAATGAAGCTGCCAGACAGATTTGTAGCCAGACTGTCACTTTACCCATCATGTTTACAGCCTCCAGTGGTGAGATTAGGACTGGGTGAAGGCACAGTCTATCCAAATTTCCCCAGTCTGCTCCTCTACCATGTCTGTTAAGTTTTGACCATTTGACAAATTATTTTGCTGTGTTGTCTCTCGAGCTGGAAGAGCTGAGCGTGGGGCTCCCACCTTTGATTGCGGCTGAGTGTTGCCTGATGCAGGGACAGGAGACCCAAAGGGATGCTGCAATGCTACAAAATTGAGGTAAACCCTTTTAGACTTTCTGCTTTATGCCATTTTCCTTCTAAAAGGGATCAGTGCTAAGACCCCTGCCTCTTGAATAAGGACAGCTGAAAAGTTTCAGAGCAATTTTTAAACATCTCGATTCCCTCCGCTGTGAATCGATGGGCTGGTTTTTTTACCAGAATCTCTATTTCTTACTTAAAGCTGCTGGGATGCTGCAGTTATGAATAAAGCAGTTGTGAAAGCCTCTAAGCAGTTGTTGCTACATCAGAAAAGACCTATGCCAAGAAAGGACTGGTTTTAACAAGAAACAAGTTAGAAACCTTCCCCAGAGTTAAAATTCCCATCTATGTGACCATCGGTGTGCCGAACACGCATTTCCTGCCAATACCATATTGGTTCTGTTTTATGTTTCCGGATGTACAATAGGTATTTATTTTACAGGGGATATTTGCTACTTAAGAAGTTTTATGTGGCTGCCTGTTGTAGAAACGAACCTTCCTGTTTATCCACAGGCTAAGCAGGGCTCAGACACGCAGCGTCTGGGCTCCCCGCACAGCCATGTCGGTGAACTTAGGCTGGAAGGGGAGGAATTGCCTCTCTGGAAGATGAGAGGGGATTCATTTTCCATGCTTGCTCTTTCCTGGGGGGCTTTGCCAAGAAGAGAAAAACCACTCGCGGTTTTCTGTCTTTTCACCATTTTTTTTTTTAAAGAACATCAAAGTTATCACTCCTGCTTTCTCACCATAATCCCACAAATCCCAGTCCTTTCATGCTAAAAGCACAAGTGCGTGTGTTTCGCAGCATTTAGGAGGTTGCAGACAGTTTCCACATTTGCATACACACTGTGTCACTAAAAGAGCCAGATCAGGAAAAGTAGTTCAAACTCAAACATTTTTATCTTTTTTTCTTGGGTACTTTAAAGCCAATTATTATTTAAAAAGTCACTTATGTGACGTGATGTCTAATTCTGCTTCAGTGAAACAACTGGACAAAAATTACTTTTCTAGTGGGTTTTTTTTTTCTCCCTCTTTCCCGAAACATTTTTTTCAAAGTTTCATGCTTAGCAAAAAACCCCTCTGTAATTGTCTTGTCATGATTATAGTTTTTCCCATTCACTGCCGCTTTACATGGAAGCCCCAGGAAAAGAATTCTTAAAAATTAAATTTCATGCTTGCATGTGTTTCTGTGATCTGCAGTGTGTATGATCTCCGAGTGGAAAAACTTCTCTAAAAATAAATGGATTACCCTTGCTCCGACGCCGTCTGTTGTCTCTTGAGCAGATACCGCCGCTCGCCTGTGATCTCTCGCCCACCGCAATCGGGGTGACAGGCGTTGAAGTGAGGGTCTGGTGGTGGCACCCTCCACCCTCGCCCCCCGTTTTGGTGCGGGCTGGGGGAGCAGGGCAGTCCCACTTGGGGTCTGCATGCCAACGCATCGCTTGCCAGCAGAAGGCAAAGATTTGACCTTTCGCAAACAGCACAGGAAATAATATCGTTGCTTGGTTCCTTGGGAGGACGGGCAGCTTTCCACCTCAAAGACCGTTTTGAGGCTTATTTCATTGCAGGCCTTCTCCAAAGAGTTTTTTTTGCAAGGCAAAGTTTGGGTTGAGGGGATGGGTTTGGACAACGCGTGCAGTGATGCAGCATGGGGTACGCCTGTCTGACGGTGTGTGTAGAACATCATCCGAACCCTCCCTAGCGATCAGGAAGGCTCCTGTGGAGGTTGAGGACTGGGACTTGCCCCCTTGGTTTATAAGACCATCTTTTCTCTGCAGCATCCAGCCCTGGACTGGGGCCTGCAGGTGGTATTGCAGCGCAAGAAATAAATACTGATGGAGTCCAGGGATCCGTCCAGTACATAGCTTTCAAGATATTTTCTTCTTGTCTTACAGCCCCATCTTACAAGTCTTCTTCCTATGTGAACATGCTCTTTTGGCCTTGCTAGGATGGGAACTGCAGATGCAGTGAGAGCCACAGCAAACAGCCTCCTCTTTCCCTGCTGCCCAGCAATTTCATGGCTGGTTTTTCTGCCTTGAACTAGAAATGACTTTGTAAGTCCTTGCTCCTGCGATGCCACCCAGCAGTGGCACCTGCCAGCTGAGCCAGTGGTGCCCACAGGACGAAACAGTATGTCCCTCTTTGGCATGGCTGTATCAAGCCCTGACCCACATAAGTCCCTGAAGGGCTACCTTGAAAAGGGATTAGGTAGAAATGGGTAGGAAAAACCACTGAGCAGACGATAGCAGTAACACATTAGCAGGAGTGGGAAGGCTGGTCCGGTGACTGAACACCAGACTTGGACTCAGGAGATCAAGGTTTAATCCTCCATTCTTCCACAGATGTTGGCAAGTCACTTAATCTCTCTGTGCCTCAGTTCCCCATCTGTAAAAGGAAGATAATGGTAGTTCTTTTGTCTGCACTGTCTGTTTAGATTTCTAAGTTTGCCAGGGCCAAGGATGCTTCTTCAGGAGGCACCTACCTCTGTAGGGGGAGTCGCACTGCAGCCTTCCGTGCTACAAATGATAATTAATAATAGCGATATCAGTCCTTTAATCATCAGGGAACTCATGCTGTTTTGCAACAAAATTTACAATTAATGCCTGATCAGAGCTTTAACTGAAGTTGAATAAACACTTCATGTAACATAACGGGCATTTCCAGAAAACGTCTTTGTGGACTCTCGGGGCAATCTATTTGTAAAGCGTATCTTTTGATGACCACAACAGTCATCCCTGCCCTGTAATACTTGAGAGCCATTTTCAAGCTGGGTGGCAAGGCAGAAGTTGTAGTGAGGGGACTTCAGCTGGTAAAAAATGTCGACAACAGCTTTGCCATGGTCCTTCCCAACCCACCGTGGGTTCAGGAGAAACTGGACCAACTGCTACTGTTGGAATCTGCAATTCCCCCTACCTGGAAACACCCTGGTTGTCCATTGCCTGGAAAGTGTGAGCTGAATTATGTTGTTATTACCCTGGGGGACCTACCACAGCCCAAATCACCCAGCCTACTTTTCAGAAGAAAATTGCCCAAAGTAACTATTTCTAGAACTTTTCCTTTGCTGCCGTGCTCTGAGATGAAAGAATAATATTTTGAAGACTGTTCGCTCTTCTTTCCGGTGGGAGAGAATTGGTATCTGTCCTGATTATACTTAGCATCTCCTGGAGTCTTCACTGAGGTTAAAAGGAAATTTCAGCAGGTAGGATTATCTCCAACAAGTATTATATCCTGCCAAATTGTGTTTGGATTTTGCTAGACTTATTTACTTGTTCTCAACACCCAGGGAAGTGGAGACTTTTTTCCTATAAAAAATTTGGCTGTGTTTGAAGACATGGGAGTCGTGTTTTCAAGATGAATCAGACGCAGATTGACTTTGGAATTTGACATAGTATTGATTTACTGACTAACCTTGCTGTTCTGCTGGACATGCTGTGGCTATTGTGAGTGACGCTGAACTATTACAGGGCTGCAGGAATGCTTTCTGGTGGCGTGTTTGGTTTAGGGCAGTTCAGATGAAGCTTTTGGGATTAACTAGTTTATGGCTGTGTCTTGGCTCCTGCCTTGTCTCCAGAGCTGTGGGATGTGCTGAACTCCCCTCTGCCTTTCCTACCCCTCTCCATCTAAGGTCTTATTCTGTCTTCTCCTCTGACTCTATCCAAGAGCAAGAACCTCAGTGAAAATGCAGGCCAGATCGCAATGCCTTTACTAATGCTTCTACAGATAAACCTGTTCACTTCAGCCCTATGGTCCTTCATCTATTTCTTATTTTTGCCAGTGCAGGTCTCCTGTGCTTCTCTCTCTTGTACATATCTCTGCTTTCCAACTCTTCCCATCTTGCTGATCAGTCCTGTACCCTACTTTTATTAATGAGGCGTAGGGATGTTAGTGAGCTCCGGGCCTCTCAGTCCATTTTGCTTTTGTCACTGTGCCTGATGTAGATATTCTGTGCTTGTTTTATGTATCAACAGTGGATGAATCTCTCATATACTTGTTTTTAAGGGATGATCTGACTGGAGAACTGATGATAAGCATCTATCCCAGCTGCATCTTATACTTGCAAATCCTCTTTCATCGAACAGGTAAGGGGCTCTGAGACTGGTACAGACACAGCATATTCCTAATGAAGAGGGAAGAGTGGGGTAAGTGGTGACGTTGCCTTTGCAGTGGGTTATGTGTCGCCACAACGGAGTAAATGCTCCAGGGTGAATATTCTGTGTGCGCACGATAAGCCTTAACCAGTCCTGATTATGTGCACATTGAAAAAGATGCAAAAAAATTACAGATATTTTTCCCTTTACTTTTAAATTTCAAGTATCACGTTTTTCTGTGTGTAACTGCACTGAAATATGTGCGGAAAAGGGTCTTGGTGTACCAGTTGGTTGCGAATTGCGATGACATGAAAAAACTTGTCTTTGTTCCCCAGTTCTGGTGAAAATTCTCTCTAGTTTCTTTCAGCAAAACCTCTGTCATGCCCCCTGCCCACAGTAGTCTGTGTTCTTGGCATCCTCCTTGGCCCATGGGGTACTATTCTTGGCATGCTCCAGCTCCCTTGTGGTACTATTTTCTTGCCTCTGAACCAAGAGAACTGGGGGGTTGTGGGGGTGCCAGGTGAAAATAAATCCCGGAAACATTTATACTTTTTCCACTGAAAATTTTCCATGGAGGAGGAGGATTTCTAAACAGCTGCAATTTATAGTGCTTTACTGCACAAAGGGTTTTAAAATATCAGATCTATTAGATCTAGTCAATATAGGCTAAGTCATTGTAAGAGATGAAAATTCTACCTAGATCTTAAATCTTTCCTGGCAGTGACAGATGCCAAAGCCTTTCTGGCATAAAAAATATAGAATTGTTTTGTCAAAGCTCACTTTATAAATACCTTTTGCCGGAATGATGATGTTTTATACGAAACACACTGCAGAAAACTGACAGTGAGGATGGAAAACGCTGACCTAGTTTTATCCAGAACAAAAGCAGGATTTATTTTTTTGTACAATTTTTCCTCTTTTTCTTTTTTTTTTTCCTTGGAAGAAAAGAGAGTTCAACAAATGCTAGTGCTTAGGGACTGCAGAACCTGCTAAAGGGAAGAAAAACCAACTACCTCCATGGTCAAATGTCCACAAGAAACCTTAATAATCTATCTTGAGCTTTTGGGCAAGCCAGTGGTGCCCTCTCTGAAGTGCCTGGGTCCTGGTGCTTTTAATTGTTATAACAGCCTCATCAGTCTTCAGCCCTGCAAAACACCTTCAGCTTCTGCTCTGAATTGCAGGCAGATCTGAGTTTTTAGAAAAGGAAGATTAGAAGAATATTAGTTGAGGCATCCCCTTTAACTGAGGTGGATATGTGGGCCCTGATTTGACAAGTCACGTTTATCTCTACGTGCATGTGTATGTCCCCTAGATTGCTCTTAAACCAGAGCACAAGCTGGATGGGGACCCTGGCCACCAACCCAAGGATCTTTGCCCTGATTCTGCTGGAGGTCAGGTGGGCTCCTTCTGATTCCTGACTTCAAAATATTGTCAACTTCTTGTCTTTGGGTGAAAGACATTGTCTTTCTCTAGACAGGTGGCTCAGCAGGTGCGGGAAATCGTGTTTGAGTTTCTGATAAGGGACGAAGCAAATTCATGGGACAAAAGCCCAGCAGGGCTATGACCCACCAAGGTACAACTTCTAGATATGCCAAGGGAAACACAGTGGTGTGCTTGTTCTCTTCCCCTTTTTCCATCAGGCATCTGCTACTGGCCATGTGAGCAAGGGGATGCTGAGCTAGGTGTGCCTTTGACCTGTTCCATTTGGTCATTCATTTGTCCCTTTATTTGAAAGAGACCTCCGTGCTCTTCCAGGTAAAGGTGGTGTTTCAGCTGGTGATCCCTCAGTACAGCTTCTGCCTTGCCACCCAACTCCAAAATGCTCTCAAGTATAAGTCACACTTTGTGCAACTAAGGGGACAGGATCTGACAGCCTCAGAATGCACAAGGGGATTTGATACAGCCCTGATGGTGTCAAGGTGAGAGAGGCAGTTAGTTTGAGAGGATAACTAAGCAGAAGTCATCCTCCCAGAGAAGTTCATAAGCGACAGAAAACAAGTAGAAGACCAAAGAAAGCTTTCCTTCTTAAATTTGGCAAAGATGTATTTTAAATTATTGTATGCAATGAAGGAGTAGTGTAACATTACCTAATTTCTCCATTTTTTTAGACCTCTAGGGTTTCACGAGTATTTGGGCTCTATCATGTTTGCATTCTTTGTTGTAATTTTTTGATCCTTGATACACCAGATGTATCTTCCCGAGCAGTTCAGGTCATTAAAATTCACTCTCTCTCTCCTTTTTAATCTCTCGCCTAGTTGTCAGCCTCAAGTGTGAGTTCCTCCCTGGAATGCTGTTCCTTTATTGCTTATTGTCAAAAACGTTTTCACTTGGAATTTTCCCGGCTGGTGACATAGTAGGCTATCGCTGTGGGTCAAAGTTTGCATATCAAGCCATCAGTTTTCATCATTGTGTTTGTCATGAGCTAAGGACATTTTTATTAGACAAAACAATAAGAGGGTACAATGCATTAAAATTCAGCCAGCCTGTTGCAAGCTGTAAATGAATCCAACTTTTGGTAAAACAGAAAAATTTGAAGTATCCTAAAGGATAGACTATTGGTATTTGCTACCACTGTTTTTCTTTTTTGTTGTTGTTTTACATTGGCTTGCATATGGAAGGAGAGGGTTTTTTTTAGTAATGTTAAAGGCATTTATATTTTGCTAATACTTCCTCGCCAGTTCCAGAGACCTCAAACTATGGAGAGGCTCGTAATGCCTTGAGATCTATACAAATATAGTCAAAAAACTCTGATCAAGACAGTCTATAATTGTTGCTAGTTTCTCCAGAGTTTTTAATTGTTAGATATTTTTGGTAAATTTGTTTGCTTTCCTCAAGAATGCACTGAGATTTTTTTTTAGAAAACTACATCCTTTGTGCTCTAGATTTTCAGCTACCAGAAGGTCTGGGCCAAACTGCTGTTTGGAGATGTTTTTTAGCTTAAATGTTACAGGGTTCTTAAGCAGTCAGTGCAAACAGCTGGGTTTTATTCAGCAAAAAATTGATTTTATTGTATAAGGAAACAATAAATCCAATCTCCAACCTACTGCACAGAGCTAACTGTTCTTCACACAAAAGTTGCCCTTTTTTGTTCCCACCTTCGGGGGCTTTAATTGCAAATTCAAAGCCACCAAGAGGTGAAGAATGCTCATGAAGATGAAGTTAAATGTGAAAAATCCCACGACTGATGCAATTTTGCCCCTTATTGCTGACTCCTTGGCAGTACAGGCATGCTGAGCTGGGGTCTGCAGGGTGTGCACTGTAGCGTGCCAGTGCCGTTGGAGGCTGTGAGAGGTATCGCACCACAGGTGGGAATTGCTTGGGAACGTCGCGCTGGGTTCCTGTGATGGTGCGGAGGGTTATCCATCTCCAGAGACAACCCCTACCTGCATGGACCCCCACATTAACACCCCAGCCTGTGATGGGCTGCCTCATCTTCCGTGGGTCATTTGAGCCACATTTAGCACCACCACAAAAAGACCCTGGCTGTGGTGAACATCTTCTCGAGTCCCCTCCAGCAGAAGAGTTAAGAACACATTTAGCATTGAGTGACTAAGTACCCCCGGGGGCTTCTGTTGCTCTGAATATCGAGCTGCTGTTGACTACGTGCTTCAGATATCTGGGGAATGAGACCAGCTTGCCACAGCAATTAGCCTTGAGAAAAGAAATGAAGTGCAACATTTCAAACGGTTTCAGGTGGTGAAGTTATTCCTTTAAAAGGGGGATAAATCATTCCAAATGGTACATGAAAATGAAAGGCAGAAAGACACGTCAGCAAGGTGTGGAAGAGACACAATCTGGCATCTCTAGCTCAGCCCCATCACAGTCAATGCCTTATTAATCTCCCTACGTGCTGAACAGGGAGATGGCAAAGTTGAATCGCAGACCATGGAAGGGAGAAAAGGCCATTTGCTAAACCGCCGGAGCGGTATGCAGAGGTGCTGGACACTGTGTCAAAGGCACCAAGGTGCTGTGAAAGCCTTGCGTGTTGCTGTTTTGATATGCTGGTTCGCTTCACGGTGAAATCAGAATGGGAACACATCTGAAAAAGTAGATAGTCTAATGAGTAAGACATTTGGTAAATAAAACCAATTAAATATCAAAAGCAGTACACATCTGAAAAGGCAGATAATATGGTGGGTAAGACATTTGGTAAATAAGAGCAAATAATGATGTTCTAAACCTCAACCTAACACAGTCATGTCAACATTTACGCTCTCACCCACAGCAGGTTTATACCATTTTTAAAATACAGCTAGGTTTTTGTTCTTTACAAAAAGCAATTTGCTGCCTCCTATTCAGGTATTTAACTTCACTTTTGGGGATGCAGTAGGATCCAAGCAGAGGAAAGTAAAGTCTTCCCCATTTTTTTTTGCATTTAGAGCACGTGAAAGAGAGCTCTGTGATGGAAATGCTTTTATGCTCTTATCTGTCAGGAGTGTTATTAGGACAAACTTTGCAACAAGGGAGAGGTCAGAGCCCTGTCCCCCAGAGCTTGCAGTTTAAATAGACAAGTGGTTTTGGTTTTGGGGAGAGGGGAACAGAGTGCAAGAACCACTGTACTTGGGACCCCATAACAGATCTAAGGTGAATCAAGAAGGGAATCCAAGTATCCTGAATCCCATGGGGATGGGTGGCAAACTGTTTAAACAGATGTATTCGTGGGGCCCTCAGGATCTACAGAAAATGCTGAAACATGTCTTGCCTAACATATCATCTGCCTTTCTGATGTAGAGAACTTCCCAATAGCTTCAAATTCAGCCAAGAAAAAGTCTAGTCCATAAATAATCGTTGGCCCAGGCTTTAGAGCTCTGGGACAAACTGATCCATCTTATGATGCAGTCACAGAGCCACGTGCACCCCTTTGCTTTCATGGAGTCAGCATTCTAAGTCTGGGTGGTCCTTAGATCTGACCTACTGCACGTCCCAGACCAGATCGTTTTATTAATTTAAAATCTGTGTAAAGTTCAACATTTTGTGATGTTAAAATGTCCTGTCCATTCTCGATTTGAAGACTTCAAGAGCTAGACAGTTCCTCATTTTGCTGGATGTTTGTGACTAGGATTAATCACTTTCAATATTATACATGTTTACCTTATTTCTAGAATTTCTCTGGCTGAGTTTTCAAGGCATTGCTTTTTCATGCATCTTTCTCTAGGACTTAAAAGGCACGTTTCTATTAGGTATTTTCCCTAGATTAAAGTACCTCCTAAAATCCTCTGTCTGGACAAGTGCTATAGACCACAATTAGATCGGTCAGAATTGCTGCCTGACATTTTTCACATTAAAATTCAAACTAATCTGTGCAGAGCTCAGTGCACAATTCACGTGATACCTAATGTGAATTTTTCTGATGGAGGAGTGGCTGAAAAATATATTGAATTTTCTTGAATTCCCTTCTGCTTCAAACTGCTTTTGGGGAATTCTTGGAAGGCTTTTTGTTTGTTTGTTTGTTTGTTTAATGCACAACTTGCTGCTAGGAACTGAACATTTCAGCTCAGCGGTGGCTGATGACAGATGTCACCCAGCAGTGCTTCTCTGCCAGCAGTGGCTGAGTGTGACTCCCAAGGCCAAGTTTCTAGTTTCAGTGCTTGAAAAAAAGAAAATGTGAATTCACTCACTGCAGTGTTTCAAGAGGCTGTATAGAAAATTTGTGCTCAGCCGTTTCTTGTTTGAGGAAAATGCAAATTCAGGCTTCTCCTTGGCAGTAAAGATTACGCTGCAATAACTAGGAGAGTAATTCATTCAGAAATAGGAAGAAAAAGCAAAATATAGTACTCCAAGTACTCCACAGCTTATATTTTATTTTCTGAAATACAGCATGTGTTGGCATGATAGCAGTCCTGAACACTGATAGTGCTTAGTTCTAGTATCATTCTCTTAATGAATACACTTTGGGGTTATTTTCATAAAGGCACATGTTGCAGCTGGTAAAGGTGGGAGGTGTCATGTAAGACACAGGGATATGCAGCTGGAAGAGTCTTGTGAATCCAGCTCCCTGGCATTTTCAGGACTTATAATAACTGTAACATTTTGCTGTATAGGCAGACCTTTTCCTACACTTATTTAGTTGTTGGGTCACAGCTCTTCATCTTCCAGGAGACAGTTTCCCCCCTAGATGACCTGTTTCTCTGGCTAGTAAACACCTGGGAAATTACCCATATCAGCGAATCCAGCTATAGGTTTTGATAAGAGAAATATCTACTGCAAACTCAGCACTTCGGTAGTGATTAGGGATGGATTTATTCGGTTTTCAGGGTGTCGTACTTCGGTCTGCCATCCTGCAGTCCTTTTAGAAGGGGACTGTCTGTTTTGCTAATGGTTGCACAATACATCATGGAAAGTACCTGCCTATTTAATTCATGCTATGGCCCCATATCAGGACTTGGACTTGATGATCCTTGTGGGTTCCTTCCAACTCAGGATATTCTATGATTCTATGATATGTATACCTTTTTTTTGTCTGTGGGCCTCAGACATTTTAAAGCAGGGGCAAATGTTGGGTGAGTCCCGTATGACTTATTGAATAGCACAGGACACAGCGCTTCACCCTGGGATTCTTGCCTCAAAACCATGAGTGTTGGTGGACCTGAGCGTATCTTGAAGGCAAATATGCACAACTCCTCAAATCTCCGTAATTCTCCCCATAGTAGAAAAAAATCCTTTACAGGTGCAAGCTGAGTGCATAAATGTAGAGGACCTGGCGACCATGAGGCATTTTTGGATATTAGTCTGACTTTCTTGGTTACAAGAATTGAATTAGAAATGCTAGAAGTAGCTCAGGGTGCTTCAGAATATGTTAAAAAATCAGAGAAAATGTGATGGTTTGGGAAGTTCCATGGTTATAAATGTGTTCGTGTGTATGCGTGTAGGGAAATACCACTTTCAGAGCACAATTTTTGCTCCTGCAAGGTTGCCACATTTTTGGCTGTCAGATGGTCGCTTTTCTCAGGCTAATTACTGCATATCTAGGGCCTTAGGTTGATGGTCTTTTGGGAGAAAGCTCAGAAATGTATTCACTGCTGTTGTGGATTCAATAAATATCTGCCCCTTCTCCCCTTTGGAGAAGTTGTAAGGAAGATGAATCAGCTGTTGGGGATGGCAAAAGAAACTGCAAACGGTCAAGTCTGTGGATCACCTGGCTTCCAGCTCTACGTGGCTTTGATCTTTGCCTGAGTCCATCGCAACACGGCAAAGCCTCAGGACTTTTTTGGCATCCATGAGCAAATCTGATGAGTTCCCTGAAGGTGTGCATTAATGACAGACACAATGAAAGGCATTGCACAAGTTGCGTTGAAAGGGTTTTGCTTCTTTCTTAATCTACGGATTGATTGTGGCCACTTTTCTGTGAGTTTCAGCATTTTGGCTGGTCCGAGTTGGTTTTTATGAACGGCTGCATTTGGCACGCAAGCTAGGGGTCATCTCACCTGTCTGCAGACACCTACAGTCTGCACATCGTCACCCGAGCCAGTTATTCTGGACTCCCTTTAGAGTCACAGGGGATAAACAGATACTTTTAGGATACAATTCATCTGACGTTGTGGGACTGAGAGAAGTTGTGCCTGTCTCTCTTGACAGGCTTAAAATGCGTTAGGAGGACTAGTTCATAGAATCATAGAATCATAGAATCATTAGGTTGGAAAAGACCTCTAAGATCATCAAGTCCAACCATCAACTAACACCACCATGACTCCTAAACTAGCCCCTGGAGTGCCACGTCTACACCTTTTTTGAACGCCTCCAGGGTAGACGACTCCACCACCTCTCTGGGCAGCCTGTTCCAATGCCTAACCACTCTTTCAGTAAAGAAATTCTTCCTAATGTCCAATCTAAACCTCCCCTGACGCAACTTGAAGCCATTTCCTCTCGTCCTATCGCTAGTTTCTTGGGAGAAGAGTCCAGCACCCGCTTCCCTACAACCTCCCTTCAGGTAGCTGTAGAGAGCGAGAAGGTCTCCCCTCAGCCTCCTCTTCTCCAGACTAAACAACCCCAGTTCTCTCAGCCGCTCCTCATAAGACTTGTTTTCTAGTCCCTTCACCAGCCTCGTTGCCCTTCTCTGGACACGCTCCAGTTCTGATGGAAGTACCTGTGTAGTGTATATGTGCCCTGAAACAGACGGATCCCCCTCCAACCAAAGCATTGCTTGCCATCCCCTGTCAGAGAAGCAAACAAGGCTTGAAGTAAACCTCAGCCATATGAAAGGGAACTAGAGTAACCACCAGACTTTGAAATGCACTAGCTGGTGGTGCAGGGACAATATCCAAAGGTGTGCAAAACTAGCAAAAAGAAACAATCCTAACATGTAGATGAACACTGCAAAAAAAAATCATTAACAGTACGGTTTAACACTCACTGGTAAAATAATGGCTGCGGGTGCGAGCGTACACATGGAGACAATGCTTACAAATGAATGAACAGAGAAGGTGCTATCCTGGTTTGAGGTAAGGACATACCCTGTACACAAATATATGTACAATCTCAAGAAATTCATTGTAAGAAGAATTAAACCCATTGTCAGTAATGCAAGGAAGAAAGGAAGATTGTGTGATAATGAAAGATATGACCCAATGCAGTTATCTTTGCTCCTATCATAAGCAGTAGCGGAAAAAAAGGAGAATTTAAATCTCATCAATAACAACACTGTTGCACACCTGGTGTCTAAACATTTGGGAAGTGCTGTATTAGTGAAACCATCTCCAGGCTTACAGGGTGGATGAAAACTGAAAACAGCAGCCACCTGCAATTTTAAATCGTTAATTTGGAAAGATGTGTCTGTATCATCCAATTTCAAAAGCACTGCACAAGCTGCATAGTTGTGGTTATTACTGTGATCCTAACATATTCGCATCTCGGTGTACAGGGATTTAGATGCACACGGTGACTCTGTGTCTTAAGATGAGACTCTGCGCCCCTCAGAATGATTTTAATTCCTAGCCACTAGGGGTTATATTCCCCTCTTGATGTGCTAGGATTTATATCCATAACTCCTGGTAATACTCATGGGAATTGCATGCATGAATCACCATTCAAGAAGATGAATCCACACATTTAGTTTCTGGAGTTTTCTCATGTTTCTCGTCCATCACGTTTCTTGTACTTATTAGCAAGCCCACAGTCTGTTGATGAGAACTATTAAAATCTATATATTCCCCAGGTGAAATTCTATTATTCTTAAGGTAGGAAATGCTTTCAAAGCAGGCTATATTTTGTGCATATTGATAATGACTTCAAAAGGAGCACCTGAGTAGGGTGACACTTCCAAATAATCTGCAAAATTACATTCTGATCACCACCTGGGCTTGCAGCTCTTGCAAAGAGAAAAAGCAGGGCTAAAGCCTGGTGGGTGAATTTTCCACCCTGAGAAAGTATGGTCAGAATGTGCGTGCAAAATGGCTGTCAAAGCGCCGAAGAAACCAGGGTCCACGCAGAATTGTTATGGCAATCTTAATTCAAATTGCACTTCTTAGGCAGAGCCGCTCTTTGTATCTGTGGTTTTCTGAAACAAAATGGCTTGTAGACACCAGTCAACAGCTTGCCTTTGCTCCCAGGGAGCAGTGCAGTTGCACCGGCAAAGTTCTGGATGATGTAAAAAGTACCCCCTTCCTCCCCGTCCCCCAAAGTCTTGTTAATCTAGTCCATGCCATTTCCATCCCACAGACATGAAGGAAACCTCCCGCCCCGTAGTATACCAGTTCCAGCTTACTGCCTCCCGTTGGCTGAGCTGCCGCTCCTGAGCAAGCTCTGTGAAGTTAGCCAAACACCAACTAACAACCTCATCAAGTTGTTTTGATCCTGGAGACCATGCGGGTCTGCCTTCTCGTGGCAAACAGGTGTCAGGACTGCAGGGTGAAATGCTAAAATGGACTAAATAAAACTGCACCTCCAAGTCCTTTGTTCATGAAGTCTCACAAAGATCAGCTCCTCTCCAGCCTTTTTTAACTCCTCTGTGAAACCCAAAGATAAACTGATTAGGCAACGCTGCTTTGAGTGCCAGCAGCACACAGATAACATGCAGCCTTTCCTATTTGCCACCACGCAGAGCTACATCCTTCACATCAGGACTGTCTTATGAAGGAAGAAGAGCTCATTGAAGCTGAAACTTAGTGAGGCAGAGGTAATGCTGTTGCTTGTAGGAAAGGATTTCAAAGAGTATGTAGCTGTAGCACTGTCTTTTTTTTGTTGAAGGTATCCATTCAGCTCAGTCTTCCCTGACAGTAATCTCTTCCATAGCAGCATGACAAGTAATATCCTTTGCTGTTCCCTTCCAGCTGGGAGACTCTGTCCTGTCTCCTCTGGTGGTGACCTCACCTTGTTCCTGCAGTATTTTGTCATTTTGCAGGAAAAGTGCAGCAGTGTGAGAGAACTGTGCATAAAGCCATCAGCATTTGGAAAACTCTAGCTAGTAAGAAATGCCACCAGGTTATCTCCTTAATGGTACCAGCTACTCAACTGCATCGTCCCTCCAGTCCTTCAAGTGGCTTTTTGGAGAATTTCAAATCCATTTCATTGTCTATTCTTTTTTCACAAGGTCCTGGGAAAAGGCTACTGGAAAAAAACCATTCAGGGACCCCTGAGGGCTAGCCTCAAGAATTTTGCTCCTCTGAATTGTGGAGCCCTGAATAATAAGGTGAAGAGTCCCTGGGTGAGAGATACAACTTCCCTGAAAGCCAGTGCAAAGTTGGCTCCCTGAAGAAGAAATGAGCACCACAAACCTCACTCCCTTCTAATCCAAGTGTATTCTTCAATCTCACTTTCTTTTGTACCTGAATCACACAAGGTAAGAATTCTCCTTCTGAAGAAAACCCAACCAATGCAGCAAACTCCACCGAAAAGAAAAAGAGCGAAGAGCAAACAGCTGTGCCCAGTGACGTGCACAGTGTAAGAATCAGTGTAAGATGGGAAGAGTATATGAATAAAAATGGTCATGCTGTGCTCAGGGTCTCAGTGCAAATATTGCATCTTAAGGTAAATACACACACACTACTTTACTGAGATACCATACAGACATGCTTCGTGCATGTTGCATGTAAGGTAGCTGAGTTGCACTAAAGGTCAGGTTTATAACTCCAGTCATACCAAAGGGTAGCTACCTACTCTAAGCAACCTGTCCATGATTTTCCCACAGTTAGTGCAGAATTTGCTGCTAGTTTGAAGTACAATATTGGGTAACAGAGAGTCATGCAGTACCGAGTACATGTTGTGCAAATTCCCCTCACTTCCAACTTGCAGCACGAGGACTTCTTTATGAAGACAAGTCAAGGTCCAGATCTGCACTTGCAACCCCAGGGTTAGCATGTTGTAGGTCACGCTGTGGTCTGGTCGAAGTGAATACAAGGAAAACAGACCACAGCAGCAGAGCTTTACTTCACGTGAGGAGCCCCTCTTGACTTTGATTGCTAGGTCCTACCTTCAAATAGGCTTTTACAGGCATTGAGCGTTCGTGCCCTCACTTGCAGAGAATAATGACGGTGGAGTGCACCAAAGTGTGGGATATTTAGCAGCAATAGCCTTTCTCCCTGTATTTGCTAGGCATCAAGTTTAAATACTTGCTCCTGAACACAAAGCAGCAAAAAGCTTTAAGCAATCAAACTAGCTGGACTTTACTCCTTCAGTTGTCCTGCACTCACGGTCTAATTTTCAAAAGCAATGAGCCCCCTCCGTGCCAGGCCAGGGCTGGATCTTCACCTCCAGATTAAATAAAAATGCCTGCTACCTTTCAGTGTAGAGCTAAAACTCTCCTCTGTCCAGACAGCATTTTTCTATGAGCAGTTTTCCCTTTAAAATTATCCAGCAAACCCAAGCCTGCCACTCATTAGTGACAAAGGATGAGATATTATTGTTACCCTTAAGCTTGTCTGCCGGACAGCAAAGTCATCCTGCATTTCTTTCCCTCTTCAAGGGAAGTTTTCCCAGAGTACCTGCAAGCAAGGATGACTCTGAAATTTGCTTGTACAACAGATGAGGCTGCAAACAAAGATGAAGTGCTGTGACAAACACATCCAAAGTTAGTGTTTGCCTCTCTCTCTGGCTCATTCATACTTAGGAACCTCTGGATTAACTGACCTGTGTGTCAAGTCTGCAAAAAAAAAAATCAGATTATATTCCATCAAATGGAGAAACAGCAATAAGTAAGAGTTTAGAGAACTAACCAAAACATGTCTAATTATTTGGGCTTAGGATTTAACTTACTGGGGTTTTTTTCTTTTTCTTTTCTTCTCCCAGCCCCTGCCTGATACTTAAAGCACAAAACCCAGCAGGGAGAGAGGTAATGGAATTTGGAGGCAACTGGTGTTCAAAGACCTCGCTTGAAATGGGTCTATGCTAATGCCGAGGGTCTGTGCAAATTGGGTCTACGTCCCGCATACTCCGAAAGGGGCAACTTCATCAGGACAGGCTACGTGGTACAGGATTGTCTCTCTAAGTATTTCACAGGGCTGCACCTTTGAGCCAAAACCTCAAAGAGTTTTTGGCTATAACTGAGCCAGCCCTTGGCCAGAGCAGGATACATTCAACCTCTGAGAATCACCCAGCACGTGTGTGGTCTCTGAGCTGGGCACGGGGAGGGCACGTTCACCCCAATGTAACTGAGTGTAATTGCTGCCTCCTGACTCTTTTCATAAAAGGAATCTGTGCTTAAAGGCTCAGAGCCTTTTCCTTGAACTTTCTTATTCCAAATTGAGCTGACGTAACTCCCTTGTCCTTGATAGAATTACATTGGTGAATTATCGGTCAGATACAGATTTGAATTTGGCAATGAACCTCGTCGTATTCTCTTCTTTGTCTTCTCTATGTATCTTCATGAAATATTAAAAACTGGTTTGCGTGTTTGCACATGCAACTCATATAAAATACTTGCACAAAATGGAAATTTAAAGGACTCACTGTAAGTTAAAAAATCAATTTTGCACAAAACCAGAGTAATGCTCTTTCTTTTTTCTGAGGCAGAAAAAAAGTTTTTCAGAAACAGAACTTAAAAAGACATAGCACTGACAGTAGATAAAATAAGAGCTATAATTCAAGCCCACAGGTCTTTCTGTTGAAAATGTGGTGCAGGCATCATATTGGCACATATTTCTGAAACAAAAAACAGACATAGTTAAGCAAGTATTGACACAACTAGAAGTTTGCTGGCTTGGAGAAGAGGTTGTTGTATATCCCTGGAGGAAACTGGTGCTTGGTTACTCTGGATAAGAAAGCCAGTACCAAACCATTAAAGAAACCTGTAGGTGCAATGCTGAGCACCTACAGCTGCAGACCCCGTTTGAATAAATTGAGGCATTAAATGCCTCATATTGACAGTAAGAAATAAGTGCAGGTAATTATGGAAATAAGAGGCAAGGACAAGGGGAACGGGTGAAGTGCTTGTTCACATGCAAGCAAGGCCCGACCAAAGCAGGCAATTCCTTTATAGAGTCATCATTTACTGGTTGCATGTGCCCTTTCATTGAGAAGGGAGTTGTAATTTTTCAGGGTGGCCCAGACAGTTTGTCCCATCCCGGAAAGAGACAGTAGTGGAAAAGCCAAACCTCAAAATCCCAGCTTTGGATTAGAAAAACTATGAAAATTTGTGTTGTGAAAATGGTTTGTGTGCCCTGCAGTTTGTGCTTTCCCCGGTTATGTCAGCTGATCTTCTTCCCTCTGCCTGCAGACGTTGCCTCTTTCACATTCTTAGATGACTATAACTATGTCACTGTAGAAAAATAATTAGCATTTTCACTTTTTGTAGTAAAGAGGTTCCATTATACTCTTCTTTCCAGGTAAATTCACTGAGATAAGTTTGCCTCCAAAGAGCAGTTCACAGAGGTATCCATGCACCCTCCTGTCCCTCAACGCTTTCTCTCTACAATGCAGAATGAGAAGAGGCTGGTGTTGCTTCTTGAGGGGTAAATACGGATATTTCAGGTGAAATGGAAAAATAACACTGACAGCCTTGGAAAAAGAGATACATACGTCCAGTGGGAGACCCGTCGTGCGTGTTGACAGTATGCGAGGCATTCACAGGTTGGTGAGCAGCTTCTGTGCGAAGCAGTTTGTCTGATTAATGCCTATGAACTCAGTGTAGGTTCCACCTAAACACTGTAAATAAACTTCAGGGAAAACAGTGTTTTTCTTTTTGATCAGCCGCATCTCTGGCACTATAATGAGCACAATTACCCTTGCTTGACTATGCAACATTCATCTATTTTGCCAGTGTAATTGCTAATGATGTTTTCAAGCTTATTAAAACCAGACAATGTATTCACATATGTTTAATCAAAAATTTCTGATAAAATTCAGAATAATATCTTAGGTCTTTTCTATCATTTGTCTTGTTTTCTTCATTTTTTGACAAACAGACATCGAAATCCAAGAAAGTTTATTTAGCATCCCAAAGTTTTCCTGCTTTGGTACATGAATGAACATTTTATATTAGTGCTGTCAAATAACCATGTTTGTTTTCTGAGGTCCAAATCTGCAAACTTCTCCATACCTGAGGATGCTTTTGGAAATTAATTCTTAATCAAGGTATCAAGAAAGGGTCAATTCTAATTACGGTAGTAGTTGTAGCAGCAGTAGGAGAAATATCACAGAATTACTACTGCCTGTTTGTGGATTATTGTGCTTTTAAATGCAAAAAAAACCCCAAGATTTTTTCATCCTCAAAGAATTTTCAATCCAAGTAGAGGTTTAGAGCCACCAAACGGATGAACAGAAGAACTTACTGAGACAATGCAGATCAATATGAGAGGTAGCGGTCTCATCAAACCTACTGCCAAATGCTTTGCCTTGAATATATACAGGAGCTGCATCCTTCTACAGTTCTGCTGTTCGTTGGTGTTTGGGACAAGAGGACCTGAAAACATCTTGCCTACCGGGACTGCAGGAAATTCAATTTCTCTTTGATCTGTTGGGTGGTGGAATTGTCTATTCCCATTACCCATACAAGTATAGGAGGTGTAAATTGCAGGAAAAACTCTTGCAACCCAGAATCAGTATTACATTTAGATCATAAAGTCAATAAGGCACAAGCAGCTCCTTTTATATGTTTGTGTCATGCATGAGGACCCAGAGTGACTGCAGAAACCTTGGTGGAATTAGAAGGTATAACAAAAAGGCTAAACAGAGTTTGTTCAGTTCCTAAGGCAGTTCCTTCAAAGGCACTTCATTGCCGGGTAGAACTGAAACATGCCTGAGTTTCTGCAGCTTCCACAGTAATGCTGGCACTAGCATACCCCTATCATGTCCCCCAGCTGCAGCCTGGATGGTTCGGTGTGGTGGTGGTCAGCCATCGTTTCTTCCACACCCTGGAAACTCCCTGGCCTCAAGGCTGCTCAGACTAACTGCTGCCAACAACTCCCAACCATTGATGCTGTGGTGGGACATTGGGACATCGGGACATCTCAGCCATGCCCTCTCCTGATGCATTAAAGTGACCAGGAACCATCTTTGCAGCTCTGTGTTTTTAGGATGAGTGTCTCTGGCTGTGCTCACTCTGTGTTCAATCTTTCTTTCTACTCACCTGTCACCCTTCCGGAGAAGGAGTAGAAGAGTATTCCTGACTCAGGGAGGGGGCTCTGTTGGCTGTACCATGGACTTCAAGCTATCACAAGATCCATAATTTACCTTTAAATGGGTGGCTAACTCCAGAAAAAAATTATCCCGATGACTAAAACATCGACGTTCTAATTGCCAGGGGAAAAAGCAGAATTCTGGACTGATGCTCAACAAAACATTGACACGTATTTCTGTTTTGGTTCAAAAATCTTCCTGACTTCGCTTAGGCAAATCGATAAAGGCTGTGTGACACAAATACCAGGGGAAAAGAGAGTAATTTTCATTTTACCTGTTTTTTTCTGCCTTATCTGTACCATGTGATTCATTTTGGTGGGTCCTTTGTTCTGACTGAACTGATGGCTCTGGTAGCCCATGAGTTTTGGCCATTCCTCCTGGCAGACCTGAAAGAGCATTGCTCTAGCCTTGCCAAATGGGGTATCATTTCCTACATCATTTGAATCCACCTTATCTGGAGAGATCTGTGGGATCCTGAGTACTTCCAAATCCCTTTGGATTTGGTGGAAGGTGGAGGTGTTTATCTTTCAGCAGCAGAGAGCCTGTAAGCACAAACTTTATAACGATAATCATGAAACTGAACACAGCCTTGATCGCAAGTGTAAGGGGGAGCCAAACATAGTTTCCCCTAATCTCTTGGGATCCAGGCATTTATCTCTCTGCTTAATTGAATGAATGGGAAATTAGATAAAACTTTGCAGAGTAAATCTTTTAGCAAATGTGATACCCAAGTAAAAAATTTTCAGCGGACTCTACATTTTCACAGCTGCTCCTTTGTTTTGTGGAAGTGTATTTTGAATGTAAGTCCTGCTTACATTGCATCCCTATTAATTCTATTGTACATATTAAATGTCCTCTTTGTAGTGTGTAAAACCAGAAGGGAGACTAAAAACAAATAGCATGTGTTTAAAATGTTTTATGGAAGATGGCACCAATATTTTCTGAAAGCCTCCATGAGTCCAAGGCACTACTCCCTGATAACAGCGTTATTGTTCAAGGCCAAAACTGGAACCTAAAATTAAGTAGGAAATGATGAAAGAGAAGAGACAGAATATGCTACTTAGCCCTGCAAGAGACAAAAAACCATGTAGACAAGACCCAAAATTGTTGCTTGCTTCTCTACCAGCCTACTTGCATCTGTGACGATTTAAGTCCCATTTGCTCTCAATAGCCAAGAATGAAAGTTATTTTCCTTTTCTTTCAGGAAATCCTGTAAAGTCATTAGGATTGACATGAGTGTCATATGTTATCACCCACAGCACGGTGATATGCCTCACATACATATGTTGTGTGAGGCACTAAGAGGTACCTCCACACCCCTTTTGTAACATGGGACAGAGTTCTGGGAATTGGTCTGCAGGGAGTTTTTCGCTTCTTCCAGATTTGTCTTTTACTCAGTGGACTTTGGGAAATAGGTTTGCAGGAATCTGTCTATAGCAGCTACCCTGAGGTCTTCCTTCTCAGGGGGCTTTCCACAGTCATGCAACTGGATGTGATCCCTTCCCATGAACCTTCCCATGAACAATCCACAGCTGGGGGGTTCATGAGCTGTTCTGTGGTGGGACTGCTTGTGAGCATCTCCTCAGCTGACCCAAGGTTGTTTTCACATCCTTTCTCATGACAAGATATGCATTTGCATTTCCAGTCTTGTGGCAGAGGAGGGACCATGGCATGTGAACTTCAAGTTACTCCATGAGTGGCATGGACCAGCCTCACCAGAAGACACCAACGCAGTCATGTTAAGAAACATACATCCAGCCATCCTAGAGTCAATGCCTAGGTAGCTGTGCAATATCCAAAACATCTAGGAGAGGCTTGGCCAAGGGAAAGGAGACATGGCCATGGGGTCCCACACGTTCTAGTCATCCTGCCTGTCCTAAGGGACCCAAAGCAGCTGGCAAAATTTAGGGCATCTGTCAGGTTATTTAATTCTGTGTTAGACAGGCTGACTAATACACAGCAGGTTGGAAAAAAAATACCCTCTTCTGAGTTGCAGCATGCTTTCTTTGGTTGCAGCTGTTGCTCCAGGTCTTTGCTTACCAAAACAAACAGTAGAATCCATCTATTGTAGCTGCTATGGCAGGAAAATACTGAGCTACACAGACAGACCCAGCAAGGAAGAGGACGGACTCAGCGAAGGCATAAGGAACTGGACTGAGGAGGAGAAGAGGCACTCTGCCAGTCAGGGGAGATGCAGAACTTACCACCTGCTACCACAGAAGTAATTAAATCGCACTCCAGAAATGGATAGTCCATATCCAAGTGAGGCAAAACTGATCTCGTACAGATCTGTTCCAACCTGGAGAGTTATTACCTCTCTCTATTTCTAATTACGCTGTTACCCAGTATGATGCCAACTCCAAAGGCAGAACCTGTGTCTCTAAAGAACCTTTTCTTTGTGGAAACAATGATTAGTGAAGGCAATTATTTCTCATAAGAAATTTCAGAAATATTTCCTTTTTCTATCTGAAGCTCCTATCATTTTTCTGACAAAAAAAAAGAAAGGAATGGAAAAACTTTAAAAACTAAAATGGTGATTTTTTAAAATTTATTTTTAGGATAAATATTGAGTTTGAGATAAGTCTTGAATAAAACTTTTACCAAAAAAATAACATTTTTACAAGAAGGAAAATATTGTGGGTTTTTTCCATACGTAACTGTAAAACCTCAAAAGAAAATGAAGGCACCAACAATTTTATATCTGTCCAAAAAGTAATTTTTTTTTGATAGAGACATGTTGATTAAGGAGTTGAAACAGCCATAGTGGTCAAACTAATGGCCCTTCACTTATAGACTGTCCACCTCCTCCAGAAAAGCTGTCTCTCCAAGATCTGGGACAACGCATAACTGTTCAGGTAGAATAATGCTGCTTTGACAGTGACATCTGGACCATCTACACCAGTGAAGATCACATACCTGTCAGAGTGGGTTGGTTATAGGCAGTGAGATGCACGCATAGTTGGCCAGGACTATAAATCCTTCACAAAGAGTTGCCCAGTTGAGGTGGTCCCTTGAACGACATACAGGAGCGCACCTTGTTGTAGGCAAGCCTCTGCAGCTTTATCTCTCTCCTTGCAGATGCCACCAGCCTCTGGAAGAGAAGAGATGAAGACACGGGTGAGTTAATATCATTGTGTGTCTCACCTCACCTATCCACCAGCGTTCATCCCCATCCCAGACTGACCCACTTGCGGCGCTCAGCTCCTAGAGTGACGCTTGCAGAAAGTGTTGCCTGAAAGTTTTTCCTCGTAGGCAGAACTGACACTGCATGATTTCTGATTTGGCAGTGGAGGATGTTTGCTTAAATTGACCCAACTCATCCCATGTTCCTTCTCACCTTTCTTACGTACATGTGATTTTAGCAGAGAAAAAAACACCTGGGCAAACCAAGCTCTAGTGGGTGTTTTGATTTGAGACCCAGTACGATGGGAGACCTTTATGAACAAGCAGAAATGTGCACTCGGGGATGGGGCTGCAATAACCAATTTAGTGAGTGACTTGTCATGCATGGGTTATCTCTGATCACCAGTCCAGCCTTGTAGATATGCTCACGGTGGCTGTTTCTACGGGTGAAGCCACTGCAGTTTTATGTGCCTTTCCCATGCAATGACCTGTGTCTGAGGGGAGGAGAAGAATAAAGTGCAGATGCTTTTGGGGTGGCTCTTTTAGTCTAAGTGCGCATCAGAGACGTTTTGCTCCGCATGTCAGGGCAAGGGCTCTGGGCTCTGGTCTTGACTTAAGTCAAATGCCAGCAGGAAGGACCCCAATTCCCTTATTTTAAATCTTTGCATTTAAAACGGACATTTCCAAATACGTCACCACCACAATGTCCCGTCATTAATTTTACTGAAAGGTGCTGTTTGGCCCTGATTTACGCTGGGAGAGCAGGCTGGGACAGGGATGAGGAGGTGCAGGGTGAGGCCCTCTCCCACATCCCTGCAGAAGGACCCGGGCAGGTGTCTCTGGACTGTGGTCTCCAGCGATGACACCGCTGCAGCCTGCACTGAGCCCCCAGGAGGAAAGGCAGCAGTGGAAGGGATGGTGATGCTTACCCCGTTCCCCTGCAAGCTCCAGCTCTCCATCACACCCCTCTGCTCCTTGACTGGTTGGTTAGTGAACTCTCCATAATCCTTTTCAGGTATTTCCTACCCAGCTCTCCCCTTGCACAGCAACACCATGCCATGGCCCCAGGTTCCACCACCAGCCTGACGGCCGGTGGGAAAGTCCTGTCCATGGGGGCGCTCGGAGGGACAAGGGTGCCCCAGCTTTGCCTCCAACGCTGATGGCAGCCCATCTGCTTGTCCTCCCTCTATCCCCATCAGCAATTTCAGGGTGGTATTACACCCGGTGCCAGCAGGGCGAGGACATGTCGGTGGCGTCAGGCGGCGACGGTGTTTTTGCAAAGTGCTTAGCGCGGTGATTTCTCGCTGCCTGCCTTGCCACGAAGGGCAGCTTTCTGCCTGGCATTGTTCTGCTCCCTAATCTCAGTCATGTGCTCTTTGGCATCCAGATTCACGGTCCTAACCATCCAGCGCTTTGATATATATTCTGTGTCATTCGATGAGTTGGGGGGGCCAGTTCTTTCCTCCCCCCCCTGCCTTTTCTGCTCAGCAGTGTGGTGGCAAATAGGCTGGATACAAGGAGCCAATCACAAAATTGCTGCTGAGAGGAAAGGAGGAAAATAAAAACCCAAACCCAGAGAGTAACATATACAGCTGTATTTCATTGAATGGATGTGGATACATCCCTCTCCCGACAAAGCCCCAGAAGGGTTCAGACATAGCCCCTGCTCGTTGCTGGTACCGCTGTGCCCCGCAGATGCCACTCCATGCTCCGCTCCCCAAGCGATGCTCACGCGGTCCACCCCAGCCCTCAGACAAAAACTTTTGCTGTCGTATCACAGGACCCGATAATCTCCCGTATCCCATCTCTGTAACCCAGAAGCCGCCTCCCCCTAATATTTTACATATTCCCTAAATTCGTTTGCAAAGGGGCAGGAGAGGAGATAACAGCGGTGAGTTGAGCCGAGTGGGAACTGCTGACTGACAAAGTGTGTAGTGCAGTACGGGTGCTTTCTGGCTCTCTAATTATCCTTTTCCTTCTTGACTCCAGTATCACATGTAGCCATGTGTAGAATCATAAAATAATTATGCAGTGTACAAGCTTTCTGGGAGCATGTACCACTGTTTTCCTAATTCTTTATCGCTCCCATTGATCGTGGCGTGTGTGCATTGATCCAAGTCGGCCATCTGGTTGGGGAAGATAAGCGTGCGAGTGTCTTTGCATTGCACTGTCACTCAGGGAGGGGGGTACATTTTGGCTGTAGGGAATTACAGGGGCAGGATTAGCCCTCTTCCTAGGAGTAAACTGAATTTTAAATGTAGTGTTGCAGCTGCATGGTCCATGTTGCTAACTTTGGTTTTGCCCATAGACTGGGTAGATTTCTTTTCATTGCTATTATTATTATTATTATTATTATTATTATTATTATTATTTCCTTCTCTTTCATGCACAGAGTGTATTTGGAGATAGAGATATGGCTTGCATTAAATGGAGGGGAGAGAAGTGAAAAGGAGGAATGTCCTTCTCTGCACATGCTAGACTTGTGAGTGGCTGCTGTGTTACAGGATTTCAAAATGGCAAAACCAGCTTTTAAATGCAGGCGAGAACCTGCTGGATTGAATGCATTTCACAATAAGAATCATTGGTCCAAAAAAGGAAAAAAAAAAAAAAAATGAAGTTATCAGCCTATGACAGGAAATTAAAGAGTGGATATTAATCAGCTCTCTTAACTTTGGTTAATCAAGACAAATAACCCTAATCGCACGTTATCGGGATGTGTATGTTTAATAATCAGCAACAAAATAATGGCGGGGGNNNNTTTTGTTTATAAAAAAAAAAAAAAAAAGGGGGGGGGGGGGGGGGGGGTTAATTTATTTATTTTTTCTTGCCTGCCAGCTTTCCCCCTAACAATGGGCATATCCTGCAATGGCTTGAACTTAGCTGCAATATTTTATCGAAATGGCCGTTGCGGGTGCATGTGTGCGCGCTCACATCCCTGGTCGTCCTTTTGTAAAATGTGATGGTGGCCATTGTTGTCTCATATTCTGCAAATGTATGGAAGGTGCCTCAAAAGCCTTTCCTCTAAAATTGAACAATTCTGTCAAAAAAGATTAGTTCTATTTTGTCTGCTGCTTGCTGACTATTCATGAATGTAAAGAGAGAGGGCTTGGGTGTCATACTAAGTTGCTAAGGTGGCTGGCTTTCGGCTATTGACTTGAGGATACCAAACCAGAGCCTACAAAAGAGCAGCCAGAAGGAGAGGAGAGAACTGGTCTGCCATGTGTTTCAGCTATACCTTCTTTAGCTGCCCATTTATTTCTTTTGTTGCCACAACTTTTATTGTCATACAGTTGAAAAAAATGTTAGACACAGGCTTCAGGCTGCACCAAGCAGAAAAAAGGATTAGCATATCACTAGGATCATCTTACACTGAACCAAATTCTTTTCAGGATGTATAATTAGTGAATACAGTCTCCCCCCCTGCTTTTTTTTTTTTTTGAGGGGGTGGGGAGAGCCTATGGATAGGGAAAATTAGCTCAAATCTCTGGGTAGGAAATGAGAAGAAAGGAAAAGGAAAAGTTCCCTAGTTTCAGGGAGGATTTTATACAGGCTATTTCCTCATCTTAGCCTCCTGCATCACATTTAAGAAGCATTTTGCACATTCACAAAATGTGTGGGAGTTGCTTGTTAAGAAAAAAACGGGGTTTTTTTGTACAAGAGTATGCAAAATCACCTTCCCCGAAGGGGACCAAGAGAAGAGAAATTGTTTTCAGGCCTGGCCCCAAACCTGAGCAGCCGGAGACGGGCAGCGTTTCTGTGCCCACTCTCTCTGACAAGGGCTCAGCATCAGATACGATCCTGCAGGATGTATTACTTTTTTCTCCTTGTGTGTGCTCCCAGCTCCCTTCTGCCATCTGGGAACCGCACACTTCTCTGTGCACTACCATAAAAAAATGCTGTTTCTCCTAATGCTTGGATGTGCATGACCCAGCCATAAAACTGCGGCTACTGCTGATCTATAACTTACAATGGTATATGCATTTTTAAAGCAGAAGGTGAGAGCCAGATGGAGGAATTAATGGTCCATTTTTTCAAAGGGTATAGGCCATTTTCAGTGATGACAGAAATAGGCGTGAACCAAGCAGCAGGGCTGTGTGTTTAACATGTTCCTTGTCTGTACAGAAAGCAGAAGAGCTCCCAAATGGGGCTGATACTGATGGAAAAGGGGTAGCCTTTGCCAGTTATCCAGACAATTCAACTCCCAGATACTTGACCCTAAAAATCTTTGATTCAAATTACATTTGCATCACGGTGTGCTTGCAAAATGTGCCGCTGCATTGCTCTACCTGCGGTAGGAGTGTGGTTCTGTGTGAGGATCAGGGTGAAGAGGAGGCATTTGACTTGCTGCACCCATATCAAAGCTCCCGTGCATGTCCTGGTCCATGCTGCCTCCAAAACCCAGCTGCAGCTTTGCCCTGGCAGATTTGGGTGTGCAGGAAGAGGCCATCTGAGCACGGTGTTCCCTAGAAAATTCGAAAGCAGAATTACCCTGGGAAGGAAACAGAGCTTCTTTTTCAGCTCAACGGTTGGTAATTTCACTGCGTTTAATCACGCCGCACGTTTGACATCATTGCCTTTTCAAACTGTTCAAACCAATTGTTCCACCAAAGTAGCAATCGGACGTGAATATTCAGAAGCTGCTCTGGGGTGCTTGGTGGTAATTGGTCACATCACTCACATGGTCTCCTTCCCATTCTGATGAGAAGAGGGTAGAAGTTTGCTTCACGTGGATACTTAAACACCCACACATAAAAATCTCATTTAGCACAACTATTTTTTTTTTCCTGGGGGTTACTACAGCCACTTGAATGCTTATAGTCAGAGGGCACAGAAGGGGAACAAATGAAAGGAGGACTCAATTAAAATGGTGAATGCAGACGCCGTAAATTGTTTCTTTTTTCACCCAGTTCGATCCCTGCTGTTGGCCCTGCTGATAGACAGGATTTTTGTTGGTTGGACGCGATGCAATATACTGTGGCCAGGTGAAGGGGAGGAGGTTTAGGTGAAGATGCCAACTGCAGCCGTACCGATGTTTCCAGGGACCCAGAGCTCGTACTGGGAGGTGGTTGTGGTAACCCAGGTGTGAAATTTAAGAGAGCAAGCATGGTGAATAATGAGTATCCCTTAAGGTCTGTGTAACTCATACACCACGGGGCTAAGAAAAAATGCTTAAGAGCCAAGAAATATTTGGGGAGAAATTATCTGAATGATTTAGGGAAATTACACCAGCTATTTTACGACTGGTGGGACACACGTACAGCAGGCATCTATTGTCCACGTGGATCTCCCCTTGACTTCAAAGAGAGGATTTTTGGTAAGGGATGTCTGCAGAACGGACCGTCGTGTAAAGCAGCCGTGTCAGGCGCTGTGGCTTGTGATCTTCTTTGTTATGCTCTGATACACTGAAGAGCGTGTGAAATTATGAACGTGGGCCACTCAAAAGCTACCATTTATTTAGAGTGCAAAGTAGAAAGCCTAGCGTGATGTTCCCCATTCAGAAAAAATTACTCCTGATGGACGTATTTTATTAGGAAGTAGAAGATAAGCCAAGATGGCCGGAGGAATCCAAGGGTGTTATTTTTAGAGACTGATAAAGGTTCCTGGGTAGCTACTCACTAACACGTAAGAAGTAGTTCATCTTACTCAACTCAAATGTCCTCCTTCCTTCTCCTTCCAGTAAAACCTAACTGAAGGAGAAGAAAAAGTGAATAAAAATCAGACAAAATTAAGGACAGAACAGCAAATATTGGGATGATTGTAATCTACCTCCTGTAATTTTGCAATCACACTAAAAATGCAGTCAGCTTGCAAATGACCTAATTCACCAATACCTGGGCCTGGCTCCTCGGTAGCACATAATAAAAGCACATTGCACCGGTCACCTTGGGGTGGTTTGGTTGGGGCTGGAGCTGTGTGTCTGTCGGTGCTAGATCAGCCTGCGGGTGTGCCTCTCTGAAGCTTGCAGGATATATTTTCTGTAAATAAATACGGTTTAATAAGTATTCCATGTGCATTTTATCATTATCCTGATGCTATAGAGCCGTGTGGACCCAACCTTGATTTATAAAGCTGTTAAAATGTTTGACCTTGTTTAAATAAAAGCCTCAAGGTTAATTACAACAAGCAGTCTATATACACTCTCTCTGTTTCGGTCGCCCTGATGATTTGTAGGAGGAAAGGGTAATAAATTCTCATCTTTTAAAAGTGGCTGCCGTGCAAAAGTGTATGAGTTTGCTTTTCTGCCATTTTTGTGTTTTACTACACTTTGATATGTGATATATTACGCGATGATGAGCTGCCTCTTCCTAGGGAGCACTAGAAAATTGACATTTTTACTTAAAATATAACAAGAAGCATGTGAGAATGGAAAAAAAAAGGTTGTTGGGAATAAAGAGTTGGAGCTTTGCTCCTGGATAGGATGTATCCATAATGAGGTAAACAAAGGCATTGGGGTTTTTTTCCTTATTGCACAGAAAACAAATTTCACAAAATAAAAACCAATTTAAGTTTCTTTTTAAAGAACTGGGAAATATTGAGGAAAGTTAATTGAAGCACATTCAAATTACAATAAACACATACAGGCACAATTATCTTCTTTTGACTAGTGTGTGGCTTAGAGATGTTTTATCTTTTGTTTATTGCACTATTAAAAATATGGAGAGGCATCAAGAAAGGGTAGATAGCCACCATATGGAATTACATATTTTCCCTATTTATATTTAAATAACTATCCATGAGAAATTATGCACAAATCGTGCAATAATTCCCAACTGAAATGACTGTTTAGAAAATAAAAATTCTGAGGCACAATATTCTTTTCGTATTAAATTGCCCATTTTCTGTACATCATATATGTTTGTACAATACCAAAAAAACGCTGCATTACAGCCCAATACAATTTGTTCACAATGCTAATGAAGATGGATAGAGGACATTGTAATATACTGTAGTAATTCATAAGCAGTGTGGGAAAACAAGACAAACAGGCTCAGAAAGCTGGAGCATAATTTTTTGTTCCCATTTTCAGAGTGAATAGTGGTGATTTTAATAACCTGCTGGTTTGACAGATTTAATGATGCCGATTAACTTTTATTGCTTGATTCATGCCATGCTCACATTTCGGGTGAATATTTGTGCCTGCAAAGTTTGAGTGCCTGGCTTTAGGCAGCTAAAAAAGAAGCTCCTAATACCCCACAGAGAACTTGGCAAGCCTGAAAGCCTGGTGTTCGGGATGCCACCCTTTCCCTGAAGAGGCACGTTTCGAGCCGGAGTCTCACTTTGCGATAGAGAGGTCCCCCCTCGTTTACGGACAGAGGGTCCATCTGCCCACCGAAAGGTTCCTGGACCATGCAGGAATATTAACTCTGGCTTCACTTGCAGGCAGAAATAGGACTTGATTTCTCAGATTGCAAGTTCTGATTAACTGGGAGTAAGCTGCAAAGGCCAAGTTCGTTTTCACTTGTGATAAAGCGCAAAAGAGGAAGTATTTTATCAGCAAAATATCCAGCTTTGATTTATACCTCCTTCAAAAAGGAACATTATTAAATCTTTTGACTTTCTAAAATGGGAGTGAAAACTCCAAATTAGCTTAGTCCTTACATGCTCAATACACATCAAATTTTGCTTGTCTGTCTGTCTCTCTGATAATTCTAATAATTTTAGGGTTTATAATTCATTCAACATCTCTTACCTGAGTCCTTAGATTAAGAGGTTTTAATCAGGCTACTCTTTTCACCTCAAAGAGAAGAGGTGAAAAGGCAGAAAGCCCCACTCACCAAAATGAGCCCTCCCTCCTGTTGAGATGCAAAACTACAAGTGTGTGGGTCACACCGAGAGGCACCATTTCAGGAGGCTGAAAACTGCTGTACACCCTGAAAATAGTAACGTATAAATATCTGCAGCATCTGCTTTTCTCTAGATAACCACTGTGCATGCCTAATGATGGCCCCGTCCCTAAAAGCATGCAGCCCATCCGACGCACAGCAGCAGACAAAGTAAAAAGTTTCTCCCAATTTTAGTGGACTTTAGTTTTTCTGTAAAACCTGATGTAATTTTAACTGGACATTCAGGCCCCAAGTGCCCCTTGCATCAGCTGCCATACACCGACCTGCCTGGCCCTCCACATGCCCCATCTTGCTAAGCCAGATGTGACAGCTGTGCCTCCTCCTTTTGGCCGGCCAGGCACCGGGGACTCCTCTCCCACCACAGTCCTGCAGGAACCCTGGGACCCCCACCCCATCAGGACATCCTGATCAGCATCTTCCAGGATCATGTCTTGCAAACTGATTTACTGTAGACATTTTATTTGTGTATGTAAGTGTGTGTGTGTGTGTGTGTGTGTATATATAGGGGAGGCAGGGAAAGTGCTGCTGTGGGGTTAAGATGGTGATTTATTTACTTCAGAGGAAACTCTTCCAAGAAATGTTCAGGTCTGTCAGAAATAGGAAAAAAAAAAAAAAAAAAAAAAAAAAAAAAACCAGAGAGTTTGATCTGAGTTTTATGCCTTCTTTCTTTTTAAAATTTGATTAGATCCCCTCTTTGATGCTGTCTTGTAGATTGAAAGGCTCGGTTGCTGTGTAAACTCCACTTTGTTTCCAAGGGGTGTTTCTGGTTGGTATTTGGGGAATTATAAGGAGTCCTTAGCACGTTAGCACTAGGGAAAAGAGTTTTCAGTCCAGTAAAAAGCAGCCCTCATGGAGTGCTGCTGTCACACTCTTCTGGCAAAATACATCACTGTGGTCCCAGTACTGCTGATAAAGGTGTCTGCTCCATGCTAAACTTAGTTTTCATCCTTTTCTTGTGCTTCCAACTCTCAGTCATCTAATTCACGTCCTGCCTCTCCATCTGCTCACATCAGCTCGAATGTGAAGTCGTTGAAAAGCTGGAATCGTAGTTAAATGCTCGTATGAAGGGCTGCAAGGAGGTCCTGTCTTGAGCACAATGGCTTGTAGGAATATCGGCACCATGCGGGGAGGTGTGATATGTATTCTTGTGTGCCACCAGCCAACACTGCACCCAACAGCCATCTCTTCACATGGGGGTCGGTATATGGCACCACGTTACTGAGAAATATACAGAAGGATCTATGGAAAAATTAACTTCTGATGCCAATAGCTTGTTACTGGCATCACCAGCATTGTTCCCAATTTCCATCTGTAAAAATGCCTCACAACCTTCTTTCCTCCCACATTTAATTAACAGTTAGAAACAGTGTCACTGTAACCATGGTGGTCTAAAGATATAAACGAAACAAGGTTGGCACAGAGGAATATCACCATTTAATGGAGCAATTGATACCAGTTCCCATGTTTAAAAATTGCCATGAAACACTGTAGCATTTAAAGAAATGATACCTCAAAGGGCAAAAAAGTTTGGCCATAAGCTGCTCCTTATCTTACGTTTTAATTTTATTTATTTATTTATTCATTCATTCATTCATTTCATTTATATTTCAACAAAACCCAGAATCTTGTCTGCAGAACTAATGTGCCTGGGAAAACAAGTTTTGGTTGAAAACTATGAACCAAGCCTATACCAAAGTTGGGCAAAAGAACTGCGAAACTGTCACCCAGATGTCACCATACTAAAATAACCTTCTGTTTTCATCTGCCTGTAATGGCACTGAATGTCAGAGGTGGAGAAGCGAAATGCGGACAGTCCAGAGCTGTGGCATGATGAGCCTCCTGCCATGGAGCTGGCTGCAGGCTGGTGCCCCATGCTGCGTCGCTGGCACAGCCAACTCTCTCTCACTCCATCTCTCTTTTCCTTCCTTCTCTCGCAATCCCTGATAACACTGACGGGGATCCCTCCTGACAGTGGTGGATGCAACATAGCTTGAGTGCAGCCTGAACAAGTCAAAGTATGGAATATCTGCATATGCAGCCACAGAGCATTTCATTACCTGCTCTGCTCCTCACCCCTCTCTTCCCCTCCCTGTTCTTTGGGAGAACCCATAGAGAAAAAGATACCTCACACCGCACCAGCAGTTCAGTTTGGCACTCATCGTTTATCTGGGAATGGGCCTTCAGTACTCACACGGATTAGCTCAGTCTGTTGCCTTTGATGGCCTTTGGGTCAGGTGTGAAGGGAGATTGTTCTGAGCCTCAGTCCTTGCCTTTTGCTTGTGGTTTCTTCACTGCCTTCTGGCAAGAGAGCAGGTGAGGACAATTTGGGTGGGAGATGCTGGCACTTTCTCCTGCCCTCCACTGTGGGAAGGACACAGGGGTCTGTAGCATGTTCCTCTTCAGTTCTTCACTAGATGCACGCTCTAGCTCAGCTTGGAAAAAGCACATGGGAGGCAAATGGTGTTGGCATGGCATTGGTGTTGGCATGGCATTGGCATCATGGGTTTTCTGAGCTGTATTTTCCAAACAACTCCAGGTAAAAAGTTGTCCACATCCTCTTTTGGGTTGCAGCCATCTGCCATCACTTTGGCTATGCTTCTTCTCTCAGGGGGAGGGGATAAATTTGGGTGCCATTCAGGCAGTGGGGCGCAAAGGGACTTCCTTTGGCACTGCCCGGTAGAGCCTCTAACTGAGAAACGTGGGGGGGAGAGCAGCCCCAGCACCCACACCCCCCCTCTCCATGCCAGCCCTGCTGGCGAGATACAAGATTTACGGGTTTTATTTAGCAATAATTTATTTTGTTTAGCAATTACCATTTATTTCTCTCCCCCAGGGTAAATTTTCTCTTTTTGTCCATGGCACTGTTAGGGAAGGACCTGGGTGCAGTATTCCCCGAACAAAATTAAACCCAGGAATCTTCCCTGAGGGGCACGGAGCATCACGTTGTCCTGTGTTTGGGCAGTGCTGAGCATAGGGGGGCCCTGGCCTCCGAGATGGTCAATACAAATAAATAATACGAAACCCTGGAATGACTCATTTGTCAGGAGCACACCTGCATAACCCATCCCACAGCTGTAGGGCTGGAAAGGCAAATAAAACAGCTGTAACCCAAGCCTGGAGGGCGCTGGGGACTCAGGGGAGGGAAGCCGGTCTTTCAAATCGCTGTAACCCAAGGAAGAAAATCATCAGCCTATATGCCTTTCACAGCATTTGATGACAAAATGGTTTGTGGCTTAGCCATTGTTTAAAGGCCATTCCTCAAATTCCTTGTTTACTGTCAGCAGGGTGAGTTGTGGACTCTGTGACTTTAGCTGTTAATGGGCCTAAACACTTCTGCCAACAGATTAAGCTTTGCTGAAACGTTAAGAAAATTGGCCCAAACAGAGATAGGGAGGATTCTTGTTTGGCTGTTGTTTCATTTGCATGAGAATCATTGTCTGCAGACAATAGCATTTCCATATCGCCCAAAGAGTGGGCAATTGGGTGAAACTCATTCAATTTCTGTTAAATGACAGAAATTGTTTGTTTGTTTCTAGAGAGAAAGAAAAATGCTCATTTTCAGCTGCACGGGTGAGTACACCAGAAGTGAAATCCAGCCCCCAAATACCTCCAGCTCGTGATGGACTGGGAGCTAAAAAGTTGGGATGACACTGAAAGAAAACAAGAATATTAAGTTGTGTGTTTAAAACAATTACTGTCTGTGGAAGAAGAGGAATAAGCAAAATTAGTCTATTTGAGGAAGGTGAAGAACAAGATCCTTTTAAAAAAGAGTGACGTGTTTTTGCTATGACTTGTGCTACTGCATTTCCCAGGTGATCCATATCCTCATGTTGTTTCCATATAAATGCTGTCCTAACAGGTACTGCCATCTCCTGAACTTCTCCCAGGTTCAGTGTGCTAGAGAGGGTTAATTTGATGCTCAGATGATATATATTCTTTCCGTTTCCCTCTCTGTTGTTAAAAATAATAGCCTGGATCCTACAATTCTTATTTGAATTATAGCAGCACCTGGAGTCATCAGCCAAGACTGCAGCCCCCTTGCAGGAGGCACCAGCCAGAAAATGGCAAGGTGGTTCCCCAGTGAGCTTCCCGTGGGCACGGCCAGCAGAGAAGGAGCATCATGGGGATGGGGAGTGAAGGCTCGAGGCCACCATCGAGACTGGGGCACAGGGAGGAAAGGTTGTGCGCTGCCCTAAGCCCAGGCACATCTGTGACCCAGGCGAGTGCGTCTGGCCAGGCGTGACTGTGTGCTCAAGGCTGTCTACCGCATATCGGTGCGAGGAAGGATGAACCAGCTCAATACCTTAGAGGCTATTTTCTGTCTTTATTGCTGATTAGTGCTATGAGATTTACTTCAAACACCATTCGACATTTCCTTGCTTCAGGAGATCCTGCTGTTTTCTTTATTTTTTTCCTCTAGACCTAAGACTTTTGGCCATCACTGCTCTTATTGGCAGTTACCTGTGGCTGCTTTAAATGCCACCGGATGCAAGGGGATGTTTACATTTCCCCAATTACATTGTCTTTGAACGGTTCTAAACTTGACTTTGATTAAACACGCTAATAACAAGAGAGGTTCCTTTTTTTTTTATGAATGTCACTTGCTTGAGTTGAAAAGACATGCTCTTAATACTCGCTTTTCATCTAAATCAAGAAAGCAACACTAAGCAAAAAAGTATTTAACTGTAGCATATAGGATTGTAAAGATGGTAATCAGGGACACTGGTAATTGAAGCTTTTGGGGGAGAACCTTTCTTCTGAATCCTTCAGTCTGTTTAATAGGATAAAATTAGCTTGAGTGGCTTGGTGTTTGAAGAGGTTATGATATAATTGGAGCTGCCTCCTGGGTTTGCTGCTGGACAAGGCGATCAGGTGGAGACATAGGAGGGCATGGGAACCTCTGAAGTACAAGACTCAGCTTCTGCCATACTAATTAGCCTAAATTAGCTATGCCGGTTTTCTGCTTCCTTTTGAATTTCCCTGATAATGCTTTTATCAGGAGTGTAAGAAAAGGAATATGAAAACGCGCACAAAGTTCACTGCAGAATGGCAAAAGCGGTGGCGACTGCCGACGTAAGTCTCAGGCTTATTGCTGCAAGCTTCAAAAAAACAGGGGAAAAAAAAGATTGAATAGCATTAGGAAATAACAAATGGATATCAAGTACAACCCCTAGGGATTTAGAAAGTACTATGGCTTGCGCTCTTGAACACGAAAGTTTACAAAGCATCTGTAAGAAATTGATTATCTTGAGGATTATAGACATATTATTTTGAGGCCAACCCCCTCCCCCCAAAACCCAGCTCTGCTCTTGAGTGTTTAACCCAAGGTGAAGGAGGCGGTCCTCCTCAAGGCAGAACCAGCTCAGGCATCTCGGTTTGTGCTCCATCATCCGCAAGGCCCAAGAGAGGCTATTTGTATTTTGTTAGCTGCTGCCATTTTTTAATTTTCACTTCCGACCCCAATTAATCAACTTTAACCATGCAAAGAGATTTGCAGCACATTCAGTATAGCTTGCACAAATCTATTTTAATTGAAAATGTGTGAGGGGGAAAGAAAATAAGGAGGGTTTGTTGGTTTTCTTTCTATCCTGGAAGGGATGGCTTCTGTTAGCAGTGGATGAAGCAAGTCAGGAGAGGACTTCAACTTTCACAGGCATGTTAGGATGCACTCCTAGAGATGAAGACAGCTCCATACCGGGGGAACGTTTGAGGCTACGGGGGGATACTGATTTTTCCTTCCCAAGTAGCACCAGCCTCGATTTGGAGACAGCTATTTGGGGCCAGAATTGTCCATGCCTCTAATTGCACATACAGACATCAGACACTGCAGGAACAAGTCTCACATCAGCAATCTGCTCTGCTAATCACCGTTAGGGTCCACTGGCTCCAGAACGCCTCCAGTCGCTGGGTGAGAGGGTGGAATGAGGTCCCAGGAGATCTGCTGGGCAAGCTCAGAGGGTGTCATGGTTCAGGAGCTCTCAGACAGGCATTTTCTTGTTTCCCACCAGCCCTTCTTCCACCCAATGCCCTTGATTTCTCCCCATCAGGCTGTCCCAGGAATGTTTTGCAAAGACCTGTGTGAAATTAGGAGAGGATCTCAACCTTGTTCAAAGAGCAGGGTTTGCAAGACTCACTCAATCCTTGCCTCGGTCATGGTTTTCTACCATGTCTCCTGGATCACATCACAGGCTGTTAAACAGACTTGCATCAACTCCATACTTAGGGCCATGATGGAGAGGGTAATGGGGTAGTGAGCTGATCTGAGGGACCGTGATGGGTTGGGGTGACTTGTGCTCCAGAGGACAATTTCTAGTAAAACTAGACTGTTTTAGGTACGTTCTGCATCTCAGCACAAGAAAACCAACCTGAGGGCATTGCACTGTTACTATTCATCACTGTCTGCTTTCCATGGAAAATCAATAGGGATGTCAGGGTTTAAAAACTCTGCTAAGCCAGGGTTTAAAAACTCTGCTAAGCCATTTTATTGTATTTTATCTTATTCTTTCTGGAGCGGTAACTGGTTGAGCTTGCACTTCTAGCAACTGCTTCAGAGCAGTCTGGAAGGACCTGAGAAAATGAGTTTGCTTCACTGTCTCCTTCCTTCCCACGTACAGGGCACCTGGAACTGCTCTTGGGGTCCTCTCTTACCTAGGGGGATGTGGTCCTCGGTGGAAAATACAGTTCAGATTCGGTTTTATAGGGCAATGAATCATTCAGGGAAAGAGATCAAGTCTAGACTTCTCCTCCTCAGACTCCCACACTCTCACAACACTTGTCCTGGTTTTTTATCAGGACCAAACACCTGAGTCCTGTAAGCCCTTCAGCTCTGGCACGCACACTTTATATATTCTCTTGACTGCCTGCATACAGACAAGTGTTCGAACAGCTTCATCCCCCATCCCTGTGGGCCCCAAGGCACAACGCTGGGTATTACCTGTTCAGCTACTCCACGTGCTATACTGAGGGCTGGAGCCTGCAAATGCTTCGTCACAGGAACAGCATTACTCCTGTGACCAAGTCCTCTCAACACAGATCTTGTAGAGGTGGATTTATATCAGTCCATTCAGTCTCTTTACATTCGCAGGGTTTTCTTTTCCATGGCTTATTGGCTCCTCCAACTACAGAATAAATACAGTGAAATTGTTTTTAAAATCACCTCAGTCCAAACCGTGGATTTTTAAGCTTGCTGCTCTGAACTCTGCAAGGGAAATATTCTGTTCTCGAAAAGTATTATTGCCCAGATTAGAGCTTTGAGAGTTGAGGGGAGTCATTTTTAATTAGACAAATGAGAACTGGAAACTCTTCTGGTTTTTTTCTGCCAGACTGTCTTCTTTGGAGCACTATCCACATTTGATGGAAATATTTAACTGGTAGGAAGCATGAGGCAAAGTCTTGAATGGCAGCTGAAGAAGGGACTGCAAGGTGTTGTCCTTGAAACCAGTGACAAGTTTTCCCTTGATTTCACAGGGCACAGTAGCCAGCATAGCCCAACTCCAGACACTTTTATTCTGCAGCCAGCTGTGGTTCCTGCTCAGAAAAGACAGACTGTTCCCCAGAGGAGATGTACAGGATGGAAAAAACCTTCGACAGATTACAGGCTGGACCAAAGCCCCATCACAGCCAGTGCGAAGCCTTTCAGTGGTCCCAGTGGAGCGGGAGTCAATCGTCAGTGCCCAGGCTGACCACACTAGTGTCTGCTGCAAAGCCAGGAAAAAAGCAGTTGAACGTAATGCAGGTCTGACGTGACCTTGCGCCTATTTGAACTTTGTGAGCTTTTGCTCAGTCCATGGCACAAAAGGGTTTGTCCTTTCGGCTCTTCTTTGCTCTTGCTCTTGTACCCAGGAGAGACAAGAGCTGCAAAGCATGAACCAGCTTTTCAGGAGAGCTCCCATTCTGTCTTGGCAGTGCCTCCAGCTCCTGTGATGACAGAGAACCGCTTCTCTTGTGCTTCTTGCTTGTCCTTGCAATGTCTCCTGCAAGCCAGATCTGCTTCTGTTCAGACAACACGAGACACAATAAAGCAGTAATCATTTCAGCAGTTTTTCTCTACCCTTAACCTGAATGCAAATCACCCCACAGACCTGGCAAATGGGTCACCTGCCTGATGTCTGATCTGCAATCAGTGTGCTTTGCCTGGGATGTCCCAGGAGCACGATGATGTGAAGTCAGGACTTTTCTGGAAAAAAAAGAAAGAAAGGAAAAAAAAAAAAAAAAAAAAGGCCAAGACATTGCTGGCTAAAGATGCAAGTGCTCATTGGTAGGGAGTGTTTGAACCTGTCCTCAAGGCCAGACCATAGCTACAGAAGGGCAGGAGAGGTGGAGCTCTACCTGGCAGCCAGAGCAGCTTCCCCTCCTCCAGGCAAGATGTCTGGAGGAGATGCCCCAGGTCCCAGCCTCCTCCTTTCTCTCAGCAACCCACAAGGCAAAGCCATATGAAGCTGGTTTCCATCTTACACAAGGTGTTTGCTGGCTCGTTTGCCCCGTCACTCAATGTCATTGCACCCAAGACCTTTGAGAGGCAGAAGTGATGCACGACCCTGCTGCAGATTGCTTCCTGCTCCCTTCCAAGAGTAAGAGGTCTCAAGCACAGTGCACTGAACCTGTTGGGGGGGAACACAAAAAAATTCCCCTCTTCTTAAACCAATTCCCCTGAGTCTCTGAGGAGAAGTAAACCACAGCAGTCCCAAAGTGTGTGCGGCGTCCAAGAAGCTTTCAGCTCAGCATAGCACGAGGGAGGGCTGTCTCAGAGAGCGCCAGCAATGAGAGTCTCTCTTTGGCTCCATCAGGCAATACAGCAAACAAGTCATGTCTCTTAGAAGAGGAAAAATCTATTTTAGAGCACTCTCTTTTTCTGTGTGGGTGCTTATCTCTGGTCACTGCTGTTCACCATGTAGAGAAGTCTCTGTGGCATGCATTTCTAAGAGGGCAAACTGTCTAAAATTAGCTGTTAGTTTAAAATAAGAGACTGTGCAGTTCTCCAGGGAAGGGCATTCATCCTCCAAAGGAAACTGTCAAGGATTGTTCAGGATTACTCTCCAGCTGTTCAGAACTGCTGCATCCTTTTAAATTATAATGTCAACATGTCACAAATAATATGGAATGACAATGTCTAATTTCTGTCCTGTGAGGAATGAAAAGGAAGGAAAATTGCTAGCATACTAGATACGTACCAGATTTAAGAGACCAGGTAACCTTTCTAGGTGGCTGTAGGAGAATAATTACTCAAAACATTAATGAAAATGTAATTTTCTAGCTAGCCTCTGAAATCTAGAGGCTTTATATTATGATTTCCAGGCTGCTGCTCTCCAGAACAGACTGCATTATCTCTGGGGCCAAGAGATGTAGCAACTTCTCCACTGATTGGATTCTTTATGTTGAGTAGCTGGGGTTTTTTCCCCAAAAATATTTGTTACCAGCATCACTGGCTTTGAGGAAGGAATTTCAATGCCGAATTGCATGAGTATGTAAGGTGCCAGACCAACGTCATAGTTATTGCTGACCTTAACACCCATGAGCAGCCCACACTGAGTTTATCCCCCAAAAAACCATGACTGAAATAGCCAACCTGACTATACGGGCACACAAGTGGAAGCCACGAGGTTATAGCCGTTCACAGGCAACTTGCACCATGTACATGCATATCCCATCCGCATTTTAAAGTAGATCACCGAGAGGAGGGAGGTTTTTAACAGACATGGTTTTTACCTGTTATTTGAGGTAGCTGTAGCTCTGAGGACTGAAGCAGACACCTGCTTCGGGCTATGAGGTAGCAGTGAGTTTCTGGGACTCAGCTGATGAACAGTAACTCATGGAGTCATGGTAATGTGATTGCCTCAATCAGATGCCCACATCCAGAGCTTAAATATTCTCAGAAGCTCTCAGGGTGGCTGTCTATAAAATATAAACAATGCAATATGCACAAGAAGTGTCCCAAGGCATACATTTTAATGCTCAGATTCCATGCAGCACTGTATATTTTTCACGTTAAGTTAAAGAAGTAAACGAAACAGGAAGAATCCAACCTGTTTTACATTCCCTTGCAACAGGAAGCTATTTTGATAAAACCTACAAATGATCCATATTGATATTAATTTTTTTTTTTTTTGTAAACTTAATTTGAATTTAGAAAGTCTCTAAATGATAATTGAATCACAAGTCTGGATTAGGATTCTAGCAGCAACACTTGACTTGGTCAAAATCACTGTTACGAAGAGATGCAATTTTTACACAGTACTTCACATTGATTAAGTAATGTGCGAAAATGGAAAAAAAGTATTTGAATCTTAATCATAGTAATTTGCATGAAATAAAAGTCTCTGTCAAGGGAATGCACATTATAATAACTCCTGGGTGTTTTGGTTGCATCAGTGAGCAAAGAAGTTGTGTGCATTTTTTTTTGTCCTGATATACAAGGATTTCCTCTATTTTTAGTGTACCTTTGATTATAGAAGAATTCAGAAATATGACATTGTAGTTAGTGAGAGACTGAGACAAACAGGTATTTTAAGAGAAGGCAAAGTTCACAGATGATTGATAATGTATGTACCTGAATTAAGTACAGAAACATAAACCAGTATGTTGTAAACATGGGAACTCAGTTGGAAGCTAATTAAGGCTCATTTGGTTTTGACCTGCATCAAACAATAGCACTAAATCAGAAAAGCAGACGCATTTTGGAAGCTACTGAACTGAAGAACCTTATCTGGAGCCCAGTGGAGTCAGCAGAGACCTTCTCACTGACTTCAGTCAATCAAGCCTTAGAAATGTTTGCGTTTATTTACACAAATTGGTCTGAAGTAGAAAGGGGTTTTAGATGCAGTCCCCGCTCCATTGCATGCACATGTCAATGCTGCTAAATGCCGTGATGTTGTCACTGTTATCTGTTACTGAAGCAGACCCGGGAGCTCAGGCGTGTTTCTCTGGGCCAGTGTGACCATTGTGCAACCTGTTTTATTTTAAAGAGTTGCTATTTCAAAAATCAATGGGCATCAGCTGCTAATTACAGAAAATCTATGTCTTGTCCCTTCAGCAGGTTTTGCATTTTTCCCACTTGCTGTGCTACTTTTGCTATGGGTTGACATAGTCACAAGTCACAGCCACCCTCCAGCCCCCTTTTGCATTCGTTCCAGCTTCCTCCAGGGTAGACGTTGCCATGTGAAGTTTCCGGTGAACGGTCTTTACCATGCCACACCTGGATCCCCCCACTGACCTTGACCTTGATGCTGTACTTTCTGACAATGGAAAAAAATAGAGGCAAGCTTTCTTTAGTTATTTAAACAACTTCCGGTGTGGAAGCTCATTTACCCCAGAAATGTGGTTTTGTGAGTGGGAAGTATCTGTTCTGAATGAACGTCTGAGATCTGTGATCCCCTCCTCCATCTTCCAGTGATCACAGAGCGGGACAAGGACTCCTAGACATTTATGAACAGTCAGCATAACTGACCATTTTACCTTCCTTAGAGCTTAACAAGTGCTCCAAATGCTCCTGGGCAAGGAGTTTTCTAGGCATCAGTTTTTGCCATTGCCTCCCGTTCATTTCTGCCCCCCCCTTATAATGGGGGACAGATTCAAAGACCCCTTTGGAGGAGGGCCCTTTTTTTGAGGCACACCATGTGAAACCTGTTGAGACTTGCAGAAGTTGCCGTGATATTACTGCGTTGTATCAGGAGCGATATTCAGTTATCCCCAGCCACAATATCATTTGGATAATTGCTTCTTGCAGGGGATCGAAGCAGGTGTGGGGGAAAAAAAGTGTTGAACAACTAAGCTTGGAAAGGAAACGTAGGCTGAAGTTTATCTCTTGTTGCTGAAGCTGCCAGTAAAGCTAGGTGCAGGAGGGGGGTTTGTTTGGGATTTATTCTGGGGGAGAAAGGCCCTGCTGTTTTCAGAGTGAGATGAGATCAAGTTCTGCTTGCAATACCTCTTACATGTTGTAGATGCGGGCCAGGAGATTTTTTTACATCAAAATAAAGGAATGGATGGGCCTGCACCTATAAGACAGTTGGCATTCCTACAACAAGCATGTAGGTTGATAAGGATTTTCTTTATTCTTTTCAAAAATAACCTTTCCTGTGAAACGCAAGCTCACGAACATTATCGGTTACATAGAGAAATCACTTGAAAGGCTGTATTACAATAATGAAGAAAAGAGATTCTGAGACTAGAGCAGCAGCAAAGGTACTCAGTGCCTCCTTGGCTCGAGCTGCTCCTTCTCCACACAACTGATGTTTTCAAACCTAGTCTTTTGGCAAAATCCCACTTGCGGGGGAAAGTTAGCGCACAAAAACCACCCTCCGGGTGCGATGCTGGGATCCCGTCTTGCTTTCCCCAGGGAATATCCAAAGCGTGGGGGCATTCTCAATGTGTGGGAGATGTGTTATAGCAATGGGGGTATCTCCATTTACGAGCTGAGGGGAATGGTAATATGGCATCCTGTGTTTCTCCTAGTTTGGGAATGTGCCCCATCTCGGACAGGATTAATGGGGCGGCGATATCACATCCCTAGCCCTGCAAACACAGCCCTGGCATTTTACCAAAGGGAAGTCAAACCTACCGCTCTCGTAAAATATCCTGTGGAAAAGGGAAGAAGGAATTCATAAGAAATAATCCTATTAATTAATGCCCAAATCCTGGTCCCTGTGCACAGCCTGCAGAAACACTGTGCGTGCAAGGAAGCAGAGGCAGCGGAAGGGAAGGGAACGCAACCCCTCCCATTGGCTGGAGCAGCGTTCCCACTTCCCGGGCCGATGGTTCCTCTCTGCCTGGTGTATTCCCAGCAGTTCCCACCAAGTGCCACCCAGGCCCTGGGTTGTGCCCACAGGAATGTGGCGGGAGCACACAGGAAATCGTGATGAGAAAATAGTGCTTTCTCTTCCCAAGGCAATGATGAACGTGTTTTGAGTGTCCTTACAGAGAGGGGCAGCTACAGTCTGTACTTTCCCACTCTCATATTTTCATTTTTCATTAAGAACAGTGCTGAATTAACAGGAGCACTAAGCAGAGTGTCCAAGGACCTTGTGAGTGGCTTTTAAGAGCAGGTTAGACAAATATCTGTCAGGACCAGTCAGCTAGCTCTAATCCTGCCTTAAAGCAGGGGATGGATGAGGCTGGCCCTACATCCTGCTGTTCTCTGGCTTTGAGCATTGAGATCCTTTCACTACTAAACAGAGAGAGTTACTACAAAGAACAGCCTGTGGTTATTGTTTCGATGACCTTTGGGATTGCTGCCATCTTCGAGTCATGTCTTTCTTGGATATATTTCAAGGGACGATCCATTTGCATTAAGTCAGGAACTGCAGACCACAAAATGCTTGTACACCTGAGATGCTCTTTGATTACCAGAGGACATTTGGTTTGCCTGGGGTAGGAGTGGTTCTGGCTTTGCAGTACCCAGTTAGACTCCTGAGGGCAATAGGTCCAGGAGAAACATGTTAAACTGGCTAGGACTCACTCTACAATGGCTCCCCAATGCCTGTAGAATTGGCAAGGCTTTCTAAGTGGAGAGTCCTCTGCCCTGGAAATGATATCTTCTGGTGGGTCATCAAAACTCATCTCTGACCTCAGGTACGAGATGCCTCAATTCAGTCTTGTTTCCAAAAACAGTGCTGACCTGTGCCTTCTCCCTCCAAGACCTGCAGTTTTAACATTTGTGGTCCAATTTCAGCCACAAGATACTCAGTTCTTGTAAATGTTGTGGAACTTATCAGTTGGGAATGTCTGTGCTGAACATGTGGGGAACACAAAAGGGAGCTCAGCACAAAAGGTACATGGGGAAGAGACTGGGGACTTGGACACCAGTCTGTTGGAATCCCAACTTCATTAGTTCCCAGGCTGGGGGAAGACCTTCTTTTAATGGGTTTCCTTTAATTGCAGAGGATTTTCACAAGTCCTAATTTGTTGACAGCTGGCTTTAGCTCAGAGCATGATCTTTAACTGCTGTGAACCATTCCCATGCAAGGAAAAGTGTGCTCTTTAGATCCCCAGGTCTGCAATGCTGCCCTGTGCAGGTGGTGTGTAAGTGTAGCAATGAGCAATGTCGGTAATAAATAAATTACCCAGACAATTTAAAGCCAGAGTGGTGATAAAAAAGGAGAAATTAAGCTTCCCCACGCATAAATGTAAACACGCTGTGAGAGCAGCCACCCTTGCATGGACATATATATGGGGAACAATACTTGCTCATGGCATAAAAAGCGGCAAACACAGATAGTGCCAGGTGATATTTGGCTTCTCGGCGTATATTTAGGAGGACTGTGCTTCTCATTCATAGGAGCCATCTTTCTTTTTGTACTCCATTTTCTGTTCTTCTTATTAATCCACACATTCCTCCCTTTGCTAAACCAGGAATCTCAGGCAGATCACCGGAGAATTGCTTGAGTCTTGGATCCTCGAGCAAATTCAAGCTGTAGGATGCCACAAGGGCAGTGTTATCCCTACAGAGTTTTTAGCAGCATGCCTTCTAACCATGTTTAAGCAGCTCTGTTTTTAAGTGATGCAGCTACTGGTATTAAGATATTCTGAACCATCATTAGCTCTATTTACTGAGCCTTTAGATGTGTGAATCACTGCAAACATCTGGAATGAACAGGTGGAATTCAACCGCACTTACTGTACATTTCTGTTTTAATGGTGTTTGGCTTCTCTTTTAATTGAACACCAATTCTTCCTGGAGACCCAAATGTTACTACAGGCATATATTAATTTAATTTAATTGGCAATAAGTAAAAAATGATTATTTCAGAGGAATTTTTGATGTTATCTAATGAGGCATCATATTCCGTACGTATTCCTGCCGTTTCAGCCAGCTTCCCCGAGGAAGCACAGGCTATGCCGTTGCATCGTCTGTCTGGCAGCTTGCCCTACAAACTTTTGACCTTGTTGGTGAGCAGGCTGGGGCTGGGGTATGGTGGAGCCTCTCTTTGCATGGGGGCAATGGGGTGCTGGGAGATGCATAACTACTCACAGGGTGCCTGCAGCTGAGCTGGGGTGCAAGCCCAAGCACCCCGTGTCGGTGCCTGGCATGCAAGGTCAGCCACGTCTGGTCAAGGAACCAGGCTCCCGACACAGGGGTCTCATCCAAGTGGCTAAAACCAGCAAGGCTGATCCAATCCTAATCTGCAACAGGGGTTTCTGGTCAGGGGGCACCTCTGCTTTTGTAGCTATTTCACCTGGTATAAACTGTTGACCCTTTGGCAGGGACTTGAGCCTGATGTTTCATCCCAGATGAAAGCCCCGGTCCTGTGCCTGTTGGTCCCCAGTTCCTTCTTTGCTTGGTTTCACCTCAGTGAGGAAGAGGACCGATTCCCTGCCCCATGCTGGAGCAGGCACGTCCAAGCTGTCATCTCCTTCATCGCCACCCCGTAGCTGGAGCATAGCACTTCTGGACCCTACCACATTCAGGCAAGTCAGCAATGAGAAGGGAAACCTTACTTTTAACTTAAATAGGAAGAGAGCACCAACTCTCAGCCTCCTTGGGGTGAATTATTCAGGCTGCCTTCTTTGAGGCATCTTCTCCAAGCACCTACAGCAACACTGAAGGAGCAGGAGTTGTCTTATTTACACCACTCACCTCTGCCGATTGTTTGGAGATACGCTGGTCTTCAAAATACTGTCTCAGACACTTTCATTTTTACCACTTGTAATTGTTTTATTTTTTATCATAACTAGCAAAACATCTGAAATTGAGAAAATTATCAGTGTCCACACACATGTAATGGCTATGCCCCTCCACGGCCGCTTCCCCTCTGTAGTGGCAAGGTTGGGCTACCTGGCACTACCTGATAAATGTGTACAATGGCCAAAATCTGGTTTTGAAGGCAGACTTTGGAGAGGAAGGAGAAGCAGGAGGAATGCAGCCATTACACCAATGTTTTGTAACATCCCACCTGTAAAATTATTGTTAAATGTGTAGTGCATACGACGAAGCAGCCGGGAGGGCACTGTCAGTCACGCTGATGGGATGTCATACATGATCTTGGGGAATCCTTTTCCCCTTTTTGCAAAGCATGCCTGCTAATACCAACCCCTCCGAGGAGCTGTGACGCCTGATTAATTCATCCTTGTACATTACCTTCTGATCTTCTGGAGATACAAAATATTAATTGCCGATGTGATAACAAGAAGTTCAGATGCAAGGGGAAAAGTGTGGGTCTCTGTAGCTATTTGCTTAGTTGGATTTCCACTGGTCAATGAAAATCACCCATATGTGCTGGAGAAAGTATAAGTTTTCTCCCTACAGATGACTCACTCCAGGCATTTTTGACATCTAGAGGAAACAACTATTTTTCGTTTATATTTCTTATCCTTATAATTATTTTTTTAATTAAATTGCCAGGTTTGCTATTACCTAAACTGTGAGTTTATTTATTTTGTAATGGCAGATTCTTAAAATGAATTGTGTCCTTTCAACATCATCTGTCTTTTTCCACCCCTGCATACATAGTTCAGTTACTATTTCTTGTATCAAGGTAATACTGGCCCCAGTTCGCAGGTCAAGTTTGCTCCTCGCTTCACCCAAAGGATTGAACTGTAGTGCCTCACATCCTGGCACCAAAATAACTCGTTGGTGGTCTCCAGAGGTGGGTCCTGCTCAGTTTCTCCTTGACTTCTACAACCTCAAGCATCTCTTATGCCTAGTGAATATTGAATTATTTATACAAAGCAAATGGCACTTCTAGGCTGGGCTGGGAGGGCTCTACCTCCAAGGCAGTATTTTCATAATCAGCATGCTCAGCTGCTTGGTGAGACCCACATTTATGTCCTTCTGCTGCCTGAATCCAGCTGGGTATTTGAGCCTGGCCCTTCCTTAGCTGTAACCATGAGGCATGCCCGTCTCACGAGCCACTTCTGAAGGTCTCAGTTTCTCTCCGGAGCAAAACAGGAACACCATTACATTCACCAAAACATTAAAAAAAAATTAAAAAATATGAAAGAAAGGTCTGGAACCTGACCTCACTGTACTGAATATTGTACAAACACAGAGCGAGAAGAAAGTCCCAGTGTCAAAGAGTTTGAAGTCTCAATAATTTCTTTAAACAGAAAGTGCTTCTTTGGCTGCCAGGCTGATCCGAATGGGCTGAGGCCGTGCTGCAGGTCCCTCCTTTCCTGCACCACATTCCCACCGGGGCCCCCTCCAGCATCCACACCTGCTCCCACACACATCGGTGCTTCCCAAGCAACCTGGCTGGGGCGGTACTTTTGTGTTTGCACAAAAAAGGTGAGCAATTACCAGGCCACACCTCTGCACACAACTTCTCATGCCTCTAAAGTTTCTAAAACTCTGAGTATCAGGTTCCCAAAATCACTGCTGCCCAGGAGGGAGGCGTTGCACAGGCTGCAGGGGTTTTGCTCCCGATTCAGCTGTATTCTATACGCTACTTTTGGACTATCATGTTATTCATACTTCTTTTTTCACCTTCTTGCCTAACTTTTAAAGAATATTCCTGTTTTAGAGAATATCTTTGTTTTTAAGGGCATCAACTATGGTGCTTTTTGACTGCCTTTTCAGTGCAATGGCATGTCAGGGTTTGCTTGCTAGCTTGCTTGCTTGCTTTAATTTTTTTTAACCCATAGGGCCTTTCCTAGTAATAGCAATTGGCATTTGGTTTTTCATCTCTCTGAACCCAGCAGTGTTGCTGCTCCAAGACTCAGCTGGTTGGAAACGTATAGACAGCAAACATTTACATTCAGCACGTCTAACATCATCTGGGACTTAAACCCACAACATTGGTGATGCATAGAGATAGATATTTAGTCACATCAAAGCTATTTGCTAATTGCAGACACTTCATTCTTGTTTAATGTTTTATGTGCAAGATTAGTTGGTTGATTTAATTGGTTCAGCAAAACTTATGTTTTAAGGCAAAACATTAGTTAAAACATAATGTATTCCCTTATGGAAAATTCCCATAAAACTGAATACATCGGAAGTCAGTTTGTGCTCCATAATTCTGTATTCTGTTCTGTAGTCAGTCTGCCTACAGAACTGAGTAGAAAACTACACTTTCCTATTGGAAAGTCTACCATTTAATAGCGATCCAGCAAGGTATGAAATCTCGTAGGATTGCTATAGATGCAAAAAGCATAGGGTTGGGTTATAATTGTCTTCTACAGTCTGTTTTAGTTGGGTTTTTAATATATGAATGGGTTTGTAATAGAAATAGATACAGAAAAGGAATAAAAAGGGATGTCAGGGTGAAATGCATATAGTTCTTACCCATATATGTCCAGGACTGCATAGCTACATTAATATATTGAATTTATATGCAAGTGTATCTGTTGATATATGTGTCTGTGTGACACACGTATAATGTAAACATTTCCACTATGTGTGCACATGTGTATTCCTATATTTATGTTTACATACAGCCTAAAACCTGCTAGTGCAATACAGACCGCGCAGGAGGTTAATTCAGACACCTCTCAGTGACTCAGTATTTCACCAGAAAACACCCCAAATCTTTGCCAAGCTTTCCAGCAGCAGCACAGCAGCGCTGCCCAATGTACCTCCAGGGAGAAGCCCAATTTCAGATCCTGGTCCCACGTGAGAGGGGACAAGCAATTTGACCCCAACACAGGAGTCGACCATGAGCACCAAAATTCACAGCTTAACTGCCCTAACGTGTTTGGGGATCTCCATTATGAATTTGTTCCTGGAAAGCTTCAAGAGGTTTTGAACTCAGTTTGCTGCTAAAGGAACACTTTTGAAGCCCAAACCCTCTGTATGTTTGCATGTCTATATATGAATATTAAAATGTTGAGTACATGGACCACCAAAAGTTTGTTTAGCTTGAAGTTAGAGATTTGTTTTGCTTAGAATTTAGTCTCTTGATATTTGGCTGATCTCTTTGTACTGGCTTTTATCTTAATTGCTTTTTAAACTATAATTATGGTGCCACATCCACATGGCTATAACACCACTGTAGTTTAAGTTAAGCGCGTTTCTATTATAACGTCTATTTTTAAGTGTTTTTTTTTAAAATTCGGGCATAAAATTTACATACTGCAGCCATGAAACTTAGCAAACAAAGTCTAAGTCAGGGAGAAAATCCTTTTTTACAATATTTGAGAAAATAAAATAGTTTGCTGAATATTAAATTAAAGGCAAAAAATAATTAAATTAGTTCTCTCCAATGCTGCAATGATAAAAGAGGAAAAATGCTCCATTTAAATACCCAGCTGAAATTTTGCATGCCGTTACCCCATAAATAGAGACTCAGACGTACAAGTATTCTAATGTGTATATACCAAAGCCATATTGACACTGCAGACTATCATTACTCCTTAAGGAAATGTCATGGGCTTTCCTTTCTTATTCAAACGAGCTGTGAATTTATAATTCTTTCAGCCAGTTGGTTTTAATAAGGTATCGCTCAGTTATTCGCCTTTAAAGCGTTCTCTAAATACCTGTTTGAAGACTAACCCACATCAATCCATTAGGCCAGTAACACAGTCCAGCTTTTAAAAAGTCCACGCAGGGCTGTTAGCACAGTGTCCTGCCAGCCCTAATCCCCCTCCCTGCAGAAACATTTCTTCTTCTTCTTTCATTTGAGACTAACATTTGGGGGAAAGAAAAATGCAAGCCACTGTTTCGTAGTATCCCTTTTTCCACGCCAACATACGCAAATAATGTTAGGACTGTGACCGGCGTGGATGAAAGAGGGAGGCAGTTCATTTCTCTTGCCCACTTCATCCTCTGCTATTAATCCCGCTGGTGCATGTGCCATATGATTTCTGCAGAGGTCTGGGGGTAAACTGAGGTTTATGCATCTATAGGGCTCGGGGGGGCATGGCAGTTCTTGCCACCTTAGCATGGCCTGAAGAGCTGAGAATAACGCTATATTATGCAAAACATTGTGCAGTGTCGGACCTGGCATTGAGAAGATTCTCTACCTACAAGCACACTTAATATTGCATTTCTGTGGGTGAGCGTGCCCCTGCCACAATTTTACTGAAAAAGGGAGATTTGTTGGGCTCCTGTCATGTTATGGGCCAGATCAGTTTTGAGCAAACAAAAGCTATTCTTATTTTTAGTCTTCTTACTGCACTAATTTAAGGTCATTCTACGAGGTCCAAAGGTTACAGACGAGCTCTCTGGTAGAGCATTTTTTTGCTTAAACTATGTAAAAAAGGAATGACAATAAATATTGCAGAACGCAGAAGTGAATGGGAAAACTCCTCTTGCGCACAATCTGTTCAGAGATGAGAACAAATATATCACCGCTTTGTCTTCCTTCCATCAGAAAATTGCTCGAAGCAGCTATTTACTGTTCCAGACATTATTTTCTGTTCCTTTTCTGTGTAAATAATGTGACTTTCTGGAAAGGGAAAAGGTGTCTTTCCTGGAAATGCGGGAGTGAAAAACTCCCCTCCCGACCCCCCATCGCTGGAGACACTTTCCCCAACTCCTCGCGCTGCCAAAACGGCAGATGACGAAGACCTGAAACCTTCACAACAACGTATTTCTGGAGGCTGCTGTCGCTCCATAACTCTCCCCCAGTCATTTCCAGCCCTGCGATATTTCCCCCACCACCAGCTCCTTTGTGCTCCATTCAAGGTTTTTCTGAAGTGAGACAATCTTTCCCATTTTTTTGTCTTCTGTCTGCATCAAAGTTAGGACTTTGTTAGGGATTCTTGCTATCGGCATCTGTTACCTCTTTTTCTCAGGGGCTAAGGAGGAGGCTGCTGCATGGCTGAAAAAGGCTCTCATTCAGCCTGCAATTGCTTCTCTTTGCTTTCCTGTCACACTGTCAACCTCAATCAGAAGGCAATGAAAGTGATACAGAAGCAAAGCTTTGCTGCCTCCTCCTAGAACAAAGAGCGTCCCATAGCCTAGTACAGATTTCACATCCAATTTAACTCTTTGGAAAAGGATTTCAGGAAATACATAGTCAAGAGTTGAAAAAATGGAGTTGGGTCTACTATAAAGGCTAAAAGTATTATCCTGGCTTAGATAAGCTACAAAGATAGGTTGATACTATTTTCTAGCATAAACCACATTAGCTGGCATTACACATTGAGCTTTCTTTACTCGTTAAGTTGCAAGGA